>JAZGTJ010000618.1:45815-92208 GCA_036877575.1 Botia almorhae | reverse complement strand
AATGAATCGGAGTCTGAGCCCACGCCCTGACACATAACAAGACAGTCAGGATCCTGGCAAAACGCGATCTTAAAACTGGACAGAAGCCAGGATCCTGACAGCCTGCCTGTGTTCTTGTTTTCGCCCCCTTGCGGGAGGTTTGAGTTTGTTTATTTAAAGAAAGCTTTGTTTAACCTCTTTTACACACTCTCCGTTGTTTTGGACTGTCGACCCCAAGTACTTAAACTCCTGTACCACCTTTACCTCTTCACCCTTTAATCTCACTGTTCCACTTCCCTCTCTTTTATTCAAACACATGTACTCGGTCTTGCTACGACTGACTGATTCATTCCTTTTCTCGAGTGCAAACCTCCACCTCTCCAGGTTTTCCTCCACCTGCTCCTTGCTCTCACTACATCTTTCCGCTCTTTTTAAATTGGGCACACAAATTCCTCTACAAATAATCTAGTATTATTTGTAGATTCCCTGAACACGTCTTGATAATTGTCCCCAGTAATATTACTTTGTTTAGTCAATTTGATCATTTACTAAATACAAATTATATATTTGTTCAGAAAGACCTACCAGTAGTTTGTCATGTTCAAATTTACAACATATCTTACTTTCTAAATCAACATTGTATAACTGTATAATTACTCATCCTATCAATCTATATTTTCTAAATAACCCAAAGGTCTTAATTACGGTTATACTAGCATGCTCATGTTCCACCAGAGGGCACTCTTGCTACATGTTCTGTCATTTAATTTAGACTCCATTTCCCATATTCCTTTGTGTGTAATTATCTTAATCATGTTAAAGTTTGCATTTGGATCCTCACAGAAGTATTCTGGAGCAGTAATGTTGCAATTACTTAATATTTCTCTTTATTGATATATTTAGTTATTTTCTGGGTTATTTTACAGATGACTAAATTATCCTTTAATTAATCTCACGCATTGATTCGTCTCACACATTTTAAAGCTAGATTAGAGTTTTTTTTTTATTTCTGCTTTAGCTTGCATACTAACCTTTCTGCACTTTGAACTGTTGGCTCGTATTGGAAACATTTTTTGTCACTCAGCACCACCTACTGTACAAGATAGCTGGTTGCGAGCAGTCAGAACTGTCAGGAATCTCTGCTTGTCGCTTAAGCTGTGTACACAGACAGTAGATTATTGACATGGGACTTTCTATAAAACTGCTGTACAAAATGCACATTCAAAAATAGAGGAGAATATGTATAGACATTAAATACATTTGAATAAAAACCAATGTAACCCTATTTACGCAAAGACAATCAATCAGATAGCCGCTAATTAATTTGAGTTTTTTCCAGTTTTGTGTGGGATATTTATCAGACTGATTAGACAGTGTATTTTGGAATAAGCTGCCAGCCTCCACCTGATCTGGCAAGACCATCACAACCTTTAAGAAACAACTGAAACTACAACTGTTCCACTTGACTTACACTTTAGTCAATGGTTTACAGTCTAACTTTATTAGAAAAAATATTAGCCTCCATCTTTCTCTAGCTTCATTTTTTTCCTTGTATTTGTAAAATAGATTTGCATAAGCAGTATATAATATATTACTAACAAAAGCCAATGTTTAAAAAACAATCATACATCAGAAAAAACGGACATCAGGGGTAGTTGGCCCCTGTAAGGGCTGCCATGTATGCATGTGACAACTTATATTAAACTATCAGATATCAAAGCCATTTTGTCAGCGGAGATATGTACTTGATTAGCAGGTGACCTGTCAGCCAAAGGCCGGCCTAATAAAATTGATGTCGGAACAGCTGTCTATCAAAGATAAGAGTGCTGATGCTTTTGCTACATGACATGCATGAGGACAACTGTTTCATGTGTCCTTCCTGGTTTGTGTGGGCATTGTTTTTAAACTGATTTTAAAAGCTATACACAAGCAGTTTTTTACACTAAATGTTGCATTATGAAATGAGCAGGTACATAAAATACATATAACAACATGTATATGGTAATGTAAACATATACTTTAGATTTTTCTTATATCAATATTTATTTAGGCAAATGTAGTAATATAGTGCACACTAAGCACTAATGACAATTTTAATTTTAAAAATTTTTCAAGGACAGTCAGTTTTTACCATTCATGTCTTTTCATGCCTGTGTATGCATAATGTTACATAAATGGCAATGGCAACTCTGGAGGAGGGAAACATTTGGCCATCAGAGCACACAATATGGAAAACAGCCACCCCACTGTTGTGTTTGGCTTCCAGGACACAAACACAAGTTTAACATTAAGACTCAAACAGTGAATACCATTCCTTTTAGAGAGAGCAGGGGAACTGATGGTTTACAGTACTGCAGGCTCCCTATTGAGGAAGAAGAATGAATTTCACTGTGCTTTGATAAATTCGTGTAACATTTTGGATATCACAAAGTACATGTGTGCATGTGCAGGCTTCACTATTTAACTCATGAACACATTTATATAGTTTATATAACACAAGGTCAGTTAATTGCACTGCAGTGGATGGTTTGTTAGCAATTCAGCAATGCTGGTGAAATCTGTTGCAGATTGTATTGTAATATTAGATGAGTATTATAATAATGTTTTTACTACGATAATTAAATAAAAATTAAGATCTTAGTAAGATCTTTTATTAACTTTTGAGCCTAGAATCAATTCATAAGATACCAGAGGCTAGCTGATTCACTTGGCTATATTTGGGCATTGTTAGGCTGTGCTTATAAACAGGGCAACATTACTTTGAGGTTAAGGTCTGAAATAGAAAGGATTTTGTGCTAAGAGATGTTTCAAATGCTTATGTTTTCTGGGTATTGGTCTTGTAAATACCCAGAATAAGTCATATTTACATGGACATAACATTTTGTAGGGGGTTTCTGACACGTTGATTGGCAATAATTTATTGAAAATTCAGGCAATAAAGATAAGGTAATACTTACATATACACACACTACAATTAAGTCATTTCACAATCTAATACAAAGAACAAACATTTGCACATCAACAAAAAAATAGAAAAGATCTTTTTATTTAAATTTATGCCTTCAACATCCAGCCTATCCATATTATCACATCAGCAAAACATGGCAATGAAGTCTTAATTACTTGCACTGGCTTTGTCATGTATATATATATATATTCTAGTGCTTTATGTTTTTGTGTGTCCATGTGTGTGTTTCTTGTACTATAAAGAGAGTTATCAGTGTTCTTAGACGTATAACTTTAAAGGCCCAGATGCCTTGGAAAACTCTGCCTATCTTTCTATTGGAGAGACAGTTGTAATACTATGTGTGAACCGCACAAAGCAAGTGAGTCTGTCTTTGGTCACCATCACTGTTCATATATGACTCCGTTACTAGCTCTGAAACCAATTTTAGAGTTAGAGGGCAACCTGTAAGTAGCTCACAAGTCCATTCTGAAAAGTCTAAACAGATCACTTGCCAAAAATGTTTCTTATGATCTTAAAAATCTTGTAATCTGAAGGTTTATTTTTTAATGTTTGAAATTACTTTTCTAGCCAAAAGTATATTTGTGCCAACATATTAATTTTATTACACACAAACGCAAACAAAATGTTTATTTTTTTTTAATATTTTTGAAATGGATTACTTGCAAATAACCAGATAATGAATATAAACAGCCAAGTAGAGTCCAGCATAGATGGAAATTCTTTCAATACTGTTTTAAAGAGCTGAGTGATAAAATGCACGATTGTACGATTTTGTGGTGTACGATTTTGCAGATTTTAGGCAAAGGTTGACTACTTTGAAAATGCTTAAATATAACAGTTAATTTATTAGGAGTTCATTTATTTTGGATGCTTTTAATCACACCATAATTCCCACACTAACAACTGGGTTGTTCCATGGTTTTGATAGGTTTAGTATTATTCTAAAATGTGGAAAAAATATAAAGAAAGAAAGAAGAAGTGATCCCAAACTTTTATATTCCAAACTTTCATACTGTAACACAAATCTGTTTATATTTTATAATATGAAAAATTCTAATTTTAAGCCCATCAGAAGTTTGAAATCTGATTAAAATGAAATCGGACAGCACACTACCTAGCATATTTTCACATTTTTATGCTGTTGTCAGTGATAAATGTGTTAAGATTTCAATACCATACTTATTATAACATAAGCTTTCCTGTAGCTCAGTGGTTAGAGCATGGCGTTAACAACGCAAAGGTCATGGGTTCGATCTGAGGGATTGCACATACTTAATGTATAGTATAATGCAATGTAAGTCTCTTTGGATAAAAGCGTCTGCCAAATGTGTAAATGTAAATAACATCATCAATGGTGAAACATTTGACCTCGCTAATGTTTTATGCATGGTGAACTTATGCAAGGTTGCATAGTTGCTATGGCAACCAATGCTGTGGAAAATGACGACAGTCTTGCAGTTTAAACTCGTAAATTTATATTACTTAATTATTATATTACTCATATTACTTGCAGTTTGACCAGTACAAAATAATTTAAGAAAAAATCTGGTTGCCCCTACAGTCTGATCGAAGCTAAAGAGTGAAGCAGGCTAAATCCCTTTGACTGCAGTTACTTTTTTTAGGTCACATGTCTTCTGTTATTACATCACTACAACCCAATGACAATTTTAAGAATGTTTTGATTACTTGGACATAGAGGAGGAGAGAAGAAGACAAGAAGGAGGCAGAAGAGGCGGAGGAGGAGGAGGAGGAGGGAGAGGTGCAGTGCCTCCTGTGCAAAGTGTCAAGTGGAATTCAAGCCCAGGGTGCTGAGCAGACAGAGTGGTGGGGTGTTGCTCCTTGACTGAACTGAGCAGATGCAGCAGACACCAGGCAAGACATGCACGTAAGACCTACTTCAATTCTGTTCTTCAATGGTTCTCTTTAGTCTTTATCTCTCTCTGTTTGCCCTTTTCTTCACCATACCTCTCCTCTGAGATGTGTTAATGTAGTCTTATATTCTGTATTATAACTTGTGTCTGATGAAAGAAATTAAAAATAGATTAAATACATCTCTTTTTAAAATGTTATTGACATGGTATATGTGTGTATATATAAAACAACACATATAATCCACTTATAATAACACATATAATATATAAAATAACACATATAATAGATTTTACTATTTGGCTGGTTTATAGGGTACTTGCTTGCATGTGCATGTTTGCCAGTTAGAATGCCTAGACCAAAATAACCAACCAAAACTGGAATTGGGTTTTCACACTGGCCAACAGATGCTTTACTAGGCAATGTTTCCTGCGACATACTACATGCCTGTTAGGTCAGGAGTCTGCAATCTGCAATAAAAAGCAAGCAATAAGAAGTGACAACTAAAAAGTGACTATATTGCAGATTAGTCATGCTTTTTTCTTAAATTACTTATAATTGGTCAATACCGAAAATAGTTATGTATGGGCAGGGAAAACCTTCTGCAAGACCAGCATTTAACTGCTACATAAATAAGAGTGTGTCACCAGTAGTCCCCAAGCCACTGGTTTGACAGACACCAGCATGTGTCAGTAGAGATCTGTCATACGATCTCTTGGCATAGTGAACACCATCTCTCTTTCTCTCTCACTTGCTCTATTACTTGCTCACCCTTTCGCTTTACAATCCTGACAGCCCACCACAGAGTTAATGGTTGCACAGTTTGCAGAGATACTCACTTTAGCTAAGGGGTTTTATGACCTCTTGCAATGTTCGTTCATCTAAAAAAGCTTTCAGTGAGTCAGGGCTTTGAACTGCTAGTAAGCCAGGTGTAAGCACGAGAAAATGATGTTTTTTGCACAGATGTGAAGATAGAACTACTGTATAGATTGTCCGGATATAAGTGTAAGTGTGCTTATTTTATCAAGAATATTTTGTAGTGAGGTATAAAACATCTGTATTATAATATATAGTTTTGAATCAGCTTTTTGATAGTATTGAATTTAGATATCATAAAAACAACTGTTTTTAATTGTTTTGCAAAAATGAATCTGTTTAACAAAGCTCTATGGTAAGGCTGTGAAGTATTGATCGATTTAAAAAATGCATCTGATAAAATTTAACTAGGTTACTGAACTGCATTTAAATCTTAAAATACACAATGTCAAAATTACTAATACAAATACTAATACAACTAACACTAATAATAAATTAATAATAAATTAATAATTAATTATAACTATTAATAATACCTAATCCTATTAATAAAATTACAATTTATACCCTTTCTTCTTAATACAGAAAGAATTTAGTAATGATAGTAATTACAACATGTCCTAGGCAAAATGTGAGACTGAATACATGATAGTCCCATATTATGTCATTTTGTTCCCAATGACATCAATGTAGGAATTTGGCAAATTTAAAAGTAGTTTATTGTGATCATACTTTTCAAATTTTTCCCTCTATTTCTTGAATTATTTATTGCAGGACTAAGAACAGTTGGAGAAACAACAGAACAGAAAGTCCAAATGCAATCAGACCATATTAAGTTTGATTGTTGCTCCAAAATCTAAAAACAAACGGGTGTTGAAGTACAACAAATTATTACCAAAGGACCAGCAAAGTCACACTTGTTAGCTACAATAAAGGAAGGTTGTACAACAAATTTCAAGACAAGAATAAGATTCTTTTATGATCAGAACCAAGGCGCTGCTTTGAACAACTGGGTTTCTTGACAAAACAGAGTACCAACAAAGTATAACTTAGAAACAATGGAACATCTTCCAGAGACAAAAGGCAAAGGAGTCTTGATGTTTGCCAAAAGGCGTCAAAGGATGGATGAACTATCTGCAGAACAAGAGGAAATGAAACAAAATGTCTTAGCAGTGGATGCATATGTGGAAACTGAATTTGAAATTCCAAAGCCTACTCCACAAGAGGAAAGCACACAGGTTCCAACAGATGTCTATGTTAGACAACAACAGCAATATCAAGAGCAGCAATATCAGCAACAGATTCCACAGTCGGCAAGTGGTTTGAATGATCTATACCAAGGTTCGGCTGTTTCCAGACCCCTTGTGTCTAATCGAACTGCTAGGCCATTTCTGGGTGGTCACAGTCAAGGCCCAGAATGTTTTTCACCAGTCAGAGGTGTCTCCAGTCCTACAACTAAGAAACCTGAAAACATATTCAAAGTGCCTGTTCCAGTTAGCACAACCCCACAGGTCTGGTCCCCCACAGCAGACATAATTGCTTCCCGCGATGAACGTATTGCTATACCTGCAATCAAGACAGGGATCCTACCAGAAACCAAAAGAAGAGGATTAAGCAAGGCAGATTTAAAAGAAACGTCCCTGTCTCAAAAGAAAGGTGATCAAAGATCATTAATAGAATCTTGTCCAGAAGATGACTTTCTCAGTTTGGGTGCTGAGGCATGCAATTTCATGCAAGCTCCAACAATCAAGCAGAAAAATCCTCCACCTGTCTTACCCAAACCTATTATCAACCCTGCTCACCCTCCCTGGTCTGCAGAAAGTCGTGGCTCTCGTAGTCCCCTTCCACCATCAAACTCAGTTCCAACTATTGTGCATACCCAGGTACAGAGAGCACCCCAAGAAAAACTATCACAGCCCACTGGTAATGCTTGGACCTCGCTGCCATCTCAACCAATATCACAGCAGGCTTGGGCTCCAACCCAGACACCAGCTCTATATCAGTCAGCCAGGACTCCACCAGTCTCAGTCCATGCTGGTCCTTCACAGTCTAAAATGTCATGGACTCAGTCACAAAATGAGGCCAACTCAGTTGCTTCCTGCCCACCACAGCACAGGAGCCCATTTTTTAAAACACCTAAGGCTCCATCAATGTTTCTTAAAGGGTGTTCATCAGATGCAGGTGCTTCTGAGGGCCTGAACCTCAAAGGAAAAGGAGCTGAACTGTTTGCTCGGAGACAGTCCCGTATGGAAAAATTTGTGGTAGATGATGAGACTGTGAGAGCTAACAAAGCCAGATCCTCCTCACCAACACTTTCAATGCCAAGCACCTGGAAATACTCCTCCAATGTTCGTGCCCCACCTCCAGTGTCCTACAATCCCATTTTTTCCCCTTTTTATCCCCTTGCAGCAGTTAAACAACCCACTGCTGTAATTAGCCCAAAAATAAAACCCAAAGCAAACACAGAGAAAGCCAAGCCACCACCCAAACAGCTCAATGTTCTGGATGTGATGAAACATCAGCCTTACCAGCTGGATTCCTCACTCTTTACCTACAACTCCACTCCAGATTGTACAGAAACAAGCACCAAGTTGTGTTCTGTTTCTCCTAAAGAGCTAAAGCAAATGTCTGCCCAAGACTCTACCATTTTGCAGGCCCAGTCCCCAATTTTTAAACCATCTGCAATGCTATCTCCCTCCCAAAACAGTTTTTCCAAAAGTACACAGCCAGTTAAGAAAAATCCATCTAAAGCCAGTGGACAGGTAAGTATTTTATATCCCTTTACCTGTCAGTCTGTATCAACTGAAGCCAGCACTATTTCGCAAGCCATAAATGATGGCACTAATAACAAAGGCCCCTCTGACACCTGTTTGTCTCTTAAGAGCCCTGGGGGCAATATTAGTGCATCTTCGTTCCCTATTAATGATGAATTTATTCCACGATGTGCACTGCCAATGGCTCCGAGACCAAAGTTTTCAGCAAAAAAGTCAACCACTGGAGGCAAGCAATGGAAACCAGTAATTATGCAACACTAATTGATTAGATTTAGAAGGGGGCTTTATTTACACACACACAAGGAATTTACTTCCAGTACATTTAATGAGTTTGCTCAAGATCATAAAAGACATATCTTCATTCGTTTTATAATAGTTCTAGTATTTACATCATAAATTAATGATACAGAAATTTGACATGGTTTTGAAACACACATTTAAAGATTTTGTTATATATTGACAGCAGATACTTTGGGAAACACCAAAAATAAGCATCTTTTTAATGGGTAGTGTCTACTATCATTTTATCACTGATAGACCTCAGTGGAGACAGCGTGAAGGTTTTCATTAGGCACATATGATTATTGAAGAACAAAAACAGATTTGTTCTGTATTTTGCAGAACATTTAGAAAAATATTGTGTAATATTAGTGCAATATGGCAGGTTTTTTGTTCAATTTGTCTGTAGAGCTACTTATTTGTATAGTAATTTAATTGTGATAGGTTACATATTTCATTTCTCAGCTTTGCAGAGAAAAACAACTTTGTAAAAATTGTAGCACTGTTTAATATTTTGCCACTTTGTTTAAAGCATAGAGAAGTTTCTACCAAAAAACATTGATTATGTGAAACATGTTTACCACATTATGCAAATGAGTCTGGATTGTAAAACGGAATTTACTGTTAACTTGACGATCTGCTGTTTCAGTCATTTTATCTGGCCAGACATAAAATCAATAGAATATTTGTTTTTAAAGCATCAGATGCTGAGTTAAGGCCAAGGTGCCAGATCAACATACTAGGTCTCCACTTGGACCTTTAGGTTTTCAGATCAGTTATTCATAGGGAGGAAAACCTGTGTATATATTGTATATATACACAATACACATATAAAATAACACATTTTACTAAATACAGATGCAGAACACACATGATCAGCGAGGAACAGGCTTAGCACATTAATCTATACTAATGCAAATGTAATTCTGCACTCTGTTACTTCATGTTTCTTGTTATTTCAAAACTATTGCACTCTTGGACTTTTCCTGCAATAAATGTCACTCTCAGCTCTGTCTGCTTTCCTGTTTTTTTTCTGCTGTCTACCCCTTTTTGTCGGTTATATAGATGCATGAACCACAGTTTCTTTTGTATTAAAAACAATACATTTTATAACTTAAAGCAAACTTTATTAACATTTCAAACAGTTTATAGTATGTTTTTATAGTAATATTAGTGTTTATATATTAGTACTAGAATATTAGTACTGTCAGCCTAATAATATTTTAGATAAAGTAGTTGCTTGGGCACTGTTGTTTTTACCCTGCCACACAGCTCATTTTAAAAATAGCTTTCACACTGCCATTTTTGAAGCATACAAACCCGATTAAGACACTACGTCTGCACACGTAATCTGATAAGTCCTGCACTTCAACTAGCTAAGTGTCTTTATTCAGAAAGGTAAGCCCAAATAACCCCACACTCAACACACAGCTGACTGAAAAGATAATGCCCTAACACAACATTAGAACAAAGCTGTTGTCGGACAGAGGCAGCAACCTGTTTATAGATAATAAATTGGAAAATAAGTTCAGACCTTATGTGCATCACAATTTTTTCATTTAGGTTCCTTCACTTTCCTAAACTGACTCTGCTACTGTAGCCATATTGACTTATCTAAATAACACATTGAGGGAGAAATTTAAAATTGTCATGGTCCCATCATTAATAGTCATATTAAGAGTTGTTTTTGTTTTTTTTAATATCTATTGTACATTTGTAAAATCCTACATTTTACATTTGGTTGGTTTACACAGTTTCTTTTCTTTGCTAATTATATCTGGTGGTTATATCATGCAAGGGACAAGGGACCAACGGACACTTTGATCACAGAACCAGGCAAAGATTCAAATGTTAAATTTTTATGACAGGATCCATTTTTAACCCAGTCATTAACTTTGTGCAAACCAGCCCCCATCCCTCCTAGACTAATTTATAATCAATCAGGTTGTCTGTCTCCAAAGGGTATTTATAGATACAGTCCACATGAGGGCAGTCTAAATGCATGTGTGATTTTTATTTTTGTCTGAGGTAAAATCTTATCATAACTAAGTTGTTGACTTCAGTACACTGAATCATTTTAATTGTACTGGAGAGTGTGAATGTCATGTCTGTCTTTCTCTGTTTCTCATGTCCTTTAATCTCCGTAGGGATTCAACAGGAGCCGTTCTTTATCTCTCCCCCATAGACAGTCCTCTATGTCTCCATCTTCTCCCGTGTCCACCCCAGGTGTTTATCCCACACGTGAACCCCTGAGCAGGCAATATTCATGGGTGGAACAGCCCAAAAAGCCACTATCTTCCTGGGAAGAAGTTGCTCAAAATCCCTTTGGTCTGGATGAGGCTAACCTTTCTGCTACTCATAGAAAATCACTACCAGAAACACCAGCAGAATGGAAACAAAGAGCGCCCTATGAGTCTCTTGATGTTCCACAAGCTGTTGCATTAACCAAAAGTGCCTTCTCTTCTGTCCCAAAAAAGCCAATCATGTATGGGCCGCCGTTCCGCCCTGCACAACCTTTGGGGACTAGCAACAGGTACCACAGGGGTAATTCTCTGCCAAGGAATTTCACACTTCAGACAAATTATAGAGTCAGAGAGCCAGTTGGAAATTGTAAAGTTAGTTGGAAATTGTGAGAAGTTGATGAGTTTAAAAACTCATCTACATAATATGGTTATAATGGTTATATAATATGGTATTCTATGTATGGTTATATGATATGGGCCAGGTAAGATTTCATACCCTTACAAAAAAGTTTATTCAAGTGTGCTATTCATATACTTCTTTCAAAAGGAAAATAAGAAAGTATACTTTTGGTCTACTACTTTAAGAGTACTTTTGTGTAGTTGTAAACAAGTTTACTAATGTTACTCCCCTAAAGTATAAGTACACTTTATAAACTAATAATTTTATCAGTTTAGTCCAAATTACTGTTATTGGTACTATTATAAATAGTTTACTTGCAAGCATATTAAAATATAAATTAAATACTAGTACATACTAGTATTTACTAGTACAAATGTACTAGTACAAATACTAGTACATACTACTATTTAAGTACTTAAATTAAGTATACTTAAAATATTAGAATTTTGCTTAAGTATGCTTAATAAAATGAACTTGAAGATATTATTTGATTGGTGTGCATTCAGTGAGGTAAGTGGAGAAATTCATTTACTCTTTACAACATTGAAGGAAAGACATTTACCTTATGTCAAAATAAGTTTTGTTAAATGTGCTAGCTGCTCTTTTCCATACAACTAAAACAGACAATGATGAGGACAGACTTCAAAACAAATTAGGCTATATAAAAAGAGTTACTATGAATTATTATATAAATAAACACGGGTGAAACTCAAGTTATTTTCAGTGGGGTATATATTAGTGTCTTGGTATATATTAGGTTTTGGCTGACTTTCGCTCTTTTATATTGACAAATACAGTCAAAGTAGCGATGATTAACTTGGACTTTTGCTATAATTTAGATCACACTATAACATGGTTTTTAAAAAAAACCTCCAGAATAATATAGTATATTTATGATTTAAAATTGTATCATTTGAAAATGACAAGTTTTTCTGTTGTAAATGACAGACGTTTGGTAATAGCTCTGTCATTGTGTTTCTGTGTGTGTTCAACATATATAGATGTTGGGTATTTATGCATAAAATTTCTGGTTGATTTTTGAGATGTGTTAAAGGATCTTTAGAATGTGTTGAAATGTGTTTGTGGATATGAAAGTCAGCTCTTGAACATGACAAACTCACACTTGATAATTTATATGAAACAAAAATAGACATGGGGAAATGTGTGAAAGGCACTAAGAAATGTCATTATGTTATTGTCATTATCATAATGTTTCCTCACAGACAAACACATTGTGGTAAACCAAATTATAAATGTTTTAAATGATTTGTAATGTTTTTAATTGGTTTGTAAATGAAATGCCATTAAAAACAAATTTCCACTGACATAAACATAGAAAATGTCAAATTGATTTTAATTTATTAAAAAAAATTTTTAAAACTTCCAAATAATGGACACAAACAAAAAAAAATTCATTATTTATTGAACAAAAGGGGTTAATCTAACAAAAACTGGAAATTTGACTTGTGCAGAAGTATGTGAACCCTTTTATTTCGTAGCTTGTGGCACCTCGTTTTGCAGCCATTACTTCAACCAAACGTCTTCTGTAACCACTGACCACTCTTTCACATCTGTCTTTGGGGATTTTCCCTCACTCCTTGCAGAACTCAGCCAGCTGAGAGAGGACATCTGGCATGTACCGCCTGCTTCAGGTCTAGTCACAACATTTCAATTGGATTGAGATCTGGACTTTGACTAGGCCAATCAAGAGTTTGGACTCATCTGTCCAAAGAATGGCCTTCCAAAGGGCCTCTCGTTTGTCCAAATGCATTCTGGCAAAGAAACAGGCAGCTTTGTTCTTTTTTGAGAGCAGAGGCTTCTTTCTAGCAACCCTCCCATAACTGTCATATGTATGTTAAATTTTCATCTGATTATAGACGCATGTACATTCACCCCAGATGCTGCCAGAGAGGTCTGCAACTCTCTAGAGGTGATGTGTGGGTTGGCCTTTACTTCATTTATTATTTTTCTGGTGCCTCTTGATGATAGTTTTGATGGGCATCCACTTCGAGGCAGAGTTGTGGTCATGTTAAATGCCCTCCGTTTGTAGATGATTTGTCTTACAGTGGATGGAGTTGGAATCTCATGGAGATGGTCTTATAGCCTTCCCCAGACTAATGGGCTGTCACCACCTTCTTCTTGATGTCCTCGGATATCTCCTTTCCTTTTGGCATTGTTTGACTCCTTGGCACTACAGTGGTTTGGTTGGTTTCCTCCTTTTAATCAGTGTTGTCTAACCACTTTCCTAAGGATGTCTAATTGTATTGGTCTGCTTAACTGATTAATTAATCACCCAAATGTGTTTCACATGAATCGGTTACCCACTTGACTTTACCAATGCAGCCGGGGCTTCACTTACTTATGCATATACAATAATTCAATCTTTCATGTAGTTTTTTGGCTACTCAAAACATTCCCTCCAAACAAAAATATGCAATTGATCAACATACATCTGACATTTAATTTAAAAAACGCAGGTGATGATAAAATAAGAAAATCATGGTAAAACAACAGAAATCTCTATTTTTTTTAGGCTCACAAACTTTCAAGCAGCACTGTATATTATAATATATGTACATTATATATTGTAATAATTTTAAAATACTTTAAAATTAGTGTTTGACTATTTTCAGAACTTTCCAAAATTTTAATGAAGCCAAATATTTCATGTTGGCATAAAGTATAAACAATGCACTATAATAACCAACATTGTAGGGTTCATTTTACTACTGTGTTGTGCTTCAATAATTTCTATATTACTAATGCTAATTCTAGAAACAGATGTCTACAGATCTTACTTTTGAAACAGTTCTTAATATTGTTGCATACAATGTTTTACATAAACCAATAATACTATTTGGATACTAATGGTCATGGATGTTGTCACTATTGTTTATCAATAATTTCCCCTCATGTTTCTACTACAGCGCAATTTCTTTTAGTAACAAAAAAAACTATCACATGGATAATTGTGATATTTGATGATTTCTCAAGGAACAAACAGTTATCTTATTACTTTACAAGATATTACAAGAACATTTCAAGATCTTCAAGACTGAAATTATAAAGTGATGGAGTTGTTTAGAATCAAAACAAAATTAACTCATATTAGATGTAAAAACCTACACAGAACAGCAGTGTGTAATTCCATTGTTGGAATTCCATTCCAACAGTGTTTCATTACAGATTAATTCCTTGCTAACATTGATTTTAAATCATAAAAATAAAAACAGTGAAGTGCAAATCCAGCCGGAGCCCTCAGAATGATATGTTATGTAATAAGGCCTCTCTTTCCTCTCGTAAAGGAGTGTGTAGAAATTTTCTTGGAATGTTTGAACGAATACTAAGGCTTATCAAACCAGAATGATTGTCAATGGCATAAACTTTAAATGTGCGTACTTGTTATTATAAAGATAAATATATACCATGTGGTGTATCCAAATATATCCCAATGGAATTAAGATGTATAGAACTTTTTAATAAAAGTGACATAATAATTACAATTTCTGAGTTTACATTACACACTTACTCTACACACACTCAAGAAACGACTACACTTTCATTTCATATACAGTAATAACCTCCCACACCCCTGCCCCATACCATCGTATAGCATAGTGAGATGTTTGAGTGCTGAACACAGCTAAAATTAGCCTATTGATGTAAGCTGGCGTTCCACTAAACGCTCACACACCCCCACCCCAGAGCATGTCAAGAGCAGAGTGGGAGACAAAGACAAATCAGGCTGGATCAAACTACCTCTTTAGAAGATACAGGAAGAACCCAAGATAAACAGAACTCCAACAGGTAAGGACATGGCCTTCCTTGAAATACTTTGTTGTGTGAACATGATGGAAATGTTGGAGGTTGTGATTTGTGTTTTGTAGACAGTTCTGACACTATGATAACAAAATGTATAAGGGTTTCTTGCTGATATATTTGAGAGATAAAAGTCTAATGTTACCCCGACAGTCAGAAACATTAATATAATTTACATAACTGATGATGAGTTAATGTGCACAATACATTCTAAAACAGATTTGAATTAAAACAAAAGCCCAAGATAAGCCCTAATGAATTTAAAATTATTATTTAGAATATCATTTTCTGAATAGGTTACCACTCTGTATATAGTCAAAATAGTAAACTTATTGTCACAATAATACATGCCATAATATACACAATAATCAACAGCAAAACAATTATTACAGTATTTGGTAACTACTAAAAACCAAGCTATTTTTGTTAGAAATACCAGCCTATTACATAATTAAATTCAAACTGTTACAAAAAAATCTAATGATTTATATTTGAACCAGCCACAGGATGAAATTACATGGTTATGTGGATTGTGTTATGCCAATAGGGTTTCTATTGGCAAGATCAGACTGTAATACATTCCACACCCTGGACACAATGTTCAGTCACCAGCTCATCTACAACCAATAATTTATTTAACTTTATGACATATGACATCTTGCTGTATAAAGAGTTGGCTTGTGTTAGGGTATCACCACTACATTTTAAGACACTTTAAGATGACTTGCCAGTGAAGCCCTTCAAATGAAGTGGCTCAGAAAGCCAAAATTGTAACCACTAGAAGCCCCATAAAGTTTTGCTTCAATTATTGTGTTAACTTATTCGTTTTTGTACATTAGTTATCAATTTTGATTTAGATTAGTGGACATTTGAGAGTGTTAAAACATTTTATGGCTATTAGCCATAAATAATAATAATAAAAACAAATTAATAGTTATATTATAATTTTTATAAAATCATGCCATTTATGAAGCTTATGGCCTTTATATCCACATTTTAAGACACATTCTCTAAGGTCTGCTTACCAGATTGAAATGAACTACTACATGTATCTGTATCCTTTATGTGTTGCAGCACTACTGGGATTTTCATTTAAACCACCATGTCACAATTCAGCACTCTTTCAACACGTGAGAGGAAGATGCAGGCAGCCGCCCTTTGCCATGAGGTTCATGGGGGTTCCAACGGTATTATCTTGCACAAACCATTGGGGGAATTCATTAAAACCTACTCTCAGATCAGCACTGAATGATTTTAGAGCAGAGTGTAGCTGCCAATCAGACAGAGAAATAGCAGCATTGAGAGTGCAGTTCAGGGCCACAGCCGCATACTAGCCATAAATAAGCTTGTGAATGCTCCACTGCCTGTAGAGGATCACTCCGTCATTGTCATGGGCTATTTCTGCAGAGGCTAAAGTTGGAAGGACAGGATAGGACAGCTGTGCTGCCTGGAGCTGAAATAAGAACAGAGACTGTGAACAACAGAAAAGCTTTTTTTTACCAAAGAGTTTTGGTAACAGCTTTTTAGATCAAGATTAAGAGAAATTTGAAACATTTTAAGTGACATTAATAGACCAAAAAGTATTCACAAAACATTGACACAGACAAAATGTTATTCTTGGAATTACTTTGAAATGTGTAACATCAACATAGATTTAAACTGTAGCTAAATAGCTAAATTCATTAGGATAAGCTGTAAACCCTAACAGTCTGTAGTAAATTATCATAATTATTACATTTATACTACATTTATTTGACTTCACCAGCTTCAATTAAGCCTAATACAAGCAATCAGACTCTGAGCTTTTCATGCACAGGAGATTCCATAACCTTGCATATGTTTGGTTTCTTTTCATTTTTAACCATAAAACATGACATTGATTATGGAAATTCTGACTTATGTACATTATTATAAAGTTTTATCAATGTTTTATAAATGGCTGTGTGAATTATGTTGTAATAATGAAATACGGTGTAATAATAATGCAGGTGTTACTATGGATCTTGGGAAGAAACTTTCCACTCCTAAAGACATTATGCTGGAGGAACTCTCTCTCCTGTCAAACCGAGGATCGCGTCTTTTTAAGATGCGACAACGGAGATCAGAGAAATACACGTTTGAAAGTATTCAGAATGAAGCCAATTCTGTTTTTAATGTAAGTAACATTTAAACATATACATTTACTTACGTGAGGACATGACTTCTTGGATTGGAGCTAAAAATTGCAATTTGGAATTTACTTTTGTTTGGTATAACAGTTTATTAAATGACAGATAAGGAAATGCAAAACAATGCTGACAACAACTGATTTAAATTTATCACTTGCTTATTGACAGTAAGACTAGAAGTTTTTGAGTATCTAAAATGTTGTTGGGTCTAGAATGTCATGTAATTGTGATTCCTTTGTTTAAACTGCTGCATGTGTGATTACCTTGTTAGTTTGTAAGCAAACATGTGCTTAGCTAAATGAATGGCAGCCACACATGGAAGATAGCAAATGCCACATGCCTAATGTCCTTCCAAATGTTCCTCCTCTAGGGTCAGCACTGCCATGCTTTCCTGACAACCTACTTAATTTATCACTGTTCAAGTGCATAAGTATGTGTGTGTGTGTGCGTGCACATGCTTGTGTTCCACTGTGTGCCAAAATGCATTTATACAAATCCATTTTTTGTATGAACAAGCTTTTTTTTTACAAATTGTGTAGTCTTTAAAGTATAACAGGACCCACAGGACATAAAACCTTTTAAAAATGTCCTTTTTTCAGTTATAAGGCATAATCTAATAAATATTTAATGAGCAGCTGTTTAATTAAATAAACAGCATTTTTTACAATGATGTCGGAACTGTTAAGGACTCCCCTATTATGGTTACCACCATGTTGACATAACATGACCAGCTTACTACTATGACCAAGTTACTATTATCACATAATCAACATAAAGTATCAATATAAAATCAACATAAAAAAAATCAACATAAAATAATAGAAGAGATTTTATTTAACACAATAAGAGCACTTTGGTGTTCTACATTATCTGGCAAAAAGGCCAAGTTTACATGTAATGATTAGTACAGGATGCAATGACCCCCAAGTGGCCAGATGGGTTTATCCAGTGGGTATGCTTTCCCTCCATTTCCCTTAATAGGTATGGTTATGAGCACATTCAGAGGATAAACCAAGCAGATTCACACAGTAGAGCCCTCTGGCAATCTGGAGTCAGAAAACAGAATAATGTTTCAGAATAATGTAATCTTTGGTCTATGACTGGCAGATGACATCATGCCCGACTCCCATGCTGGTAATGTATGACCTATGCTTCCCCTTAGGAGTCTTAATTCTGCTCCACTCAAGTACAGTTCTGGGCAGTTCTGGGTCGAGCAGAACTGCCAAAACATGTCAAAATAAATACATAATGCTGTCTATGCATGTAACCAAGGTTGTCTGACTGGCAGAAGATCACAAGAAAGCATCAAAAGTCAAAGCTGTCACTTTGTAACATGATAAAGTGGTCTGCATATATACAAACGTCATCACTTTCTCTCTTCTCAGTTGTAAAGATAAGTGTTAGTTGTTAGTATGCCTCCTGAGACCAGGGAAGTGAAGTTGAGACTTCTTTTACATATGCACAAAGAGCTTTGTCCATTTTTTTGAACAGAAATGCTTAAACTGACATTTCATTGCAGAATGAAAATCAGGCTAGTGCTGAAAACTCAGAAAATAAAGGAGTTGCTTCAAAAACACCACCAAACACACCAGATCCCAGAAATGCAGCCAATCCCGAGGACATTGCACCTGGTATGTCAAAATCATAAGTTTTATAAAATACATTGTAATGTTTATAATGCAAAATTAAACTATACTATATATACAATTATACTGTGATAACAAAAAAAATCTGTTTTAGAACAGGCTAAAAATGAACACTGGCCACATACTCAAACATCTCAGTGTAATATTGTTTGATAATGGCAACTATTTAAGAATAGTTAATAGTTAATCCTTCTTTTCAGAAGGATTTTGACATCCATGCTCACAAGACTGTAAGATGGTAGTTGCTTTCATAACCTTGCATCATTTGTAGGAGAGTAAAGAGAGAATATGATATGACAGCACCCCCCCATCTCACTTTCTATTTTCAGCTGAGTGACTCACACTCTGAGTGACATTAAAAGGGTTAAAAGGGTTACAGTATGCGTACAGTTTTCATGTATTTATTTCAGAACTAAACACAAGACGAAACTATACTTTTTAAAATCATTTGTCATTTGTGTTATTAAAGTACTGTAGGTAAGTTCAATTTGAGTTTAATTCCATTGCGTTCACCTCAGTTGAGGTCTATGGCTTTGAATGTGTCCTGCAAATGATATTCTTTACAGAGGGCTATGCTTTACCCTGCACTTTACCCTACACAACATGCAGTTTTTGCAAAACTCTAAACAGAAGAAACTGTCATTTGCCCCAGGATATGGAGGCCCCCTAACAAACATTCCTCCAGAGAGGTTCAATGCCACTGCCATGCCCAAGTCCTATCACTCCCCTTGGGAAGAGGCCATCATCAATGACCCTACACTGGCCGACACTCTCAAACTTCACATGCCTGTGCCGGGGCCTAAAACAGAGCTTCCTGACTACAAAAGCTTCAATAGGTATTGCAATCACTTATTTGTCCCAATGCCATCAGACAGCATGCACATGAATACTGATTCCAACATTAAATATTTGGTTTTGTTTTTATTATGGAAATATCTGAAAATAACCAAACACTAGTTTTGAAGGATTGTGTTGGTTTATTTTAGAAGTTTTTTTGCACTTATGTATGATACACTGTAGGAGAGGTGCAGTAGTTCTGTTGGAAATATTCAGTGACATCATAATATATCTGCACAACACCCTCCTGAGGAAATAAACTCCATGTGCGCCACCTAAAACAGTGTTCCATCCAATTTCCTGCGGGATCAATAAAGTTTTCTGATCCCTTAGAAATCTATAACAATTATTTTATTATTTGATGCTGAAATTTCCAAATGGTTTTTCTACTGAAAAATGTGTATTAAAACAATAATTGAATGTTTCATATGCACTTTAATGCCAAAAGTATTCGGTCACCCATCTAAATAATTGAATTCAGGTGTTCCAATCACTTCCATGGCCACAGGTGTATAAAATGAAGCACCTAGGCATGCAGACTGCTTCTACAAACATTTGTGAAAGAATGAGCCGCTCTCAGGAGCTCAGTGAATTCCAGCGTGGTACTGTGATAGGATGCCACCAGTTCAATAAGTCCAGTCGTGACATTACCTCGCTACTAAATATTCGACAGTCAACTGTCAGTGGTATTATAACAAAGTGGAAGCGATTGGGAATGACAGCAACTCAGCCATGTAAAATGACAGAGCGGGGTCAGTGAATCCTGAGGCGCATAGTGCGCAGAGGTCTCCGACTTTCAGACCTTCAGATTAGCTCAAGAACAGCTGCATCCAAGCCATACATCACCAAGTACAATGCAAAGCATCAGATTCAGTGGTGTAAAGCACGCCGCCACTGGACTCTAGAGCAGTGGAGACGCATTCTCTGAAGTTACGAATCACACTTCTCCATCTGGAAATCTGATGGACGATTCTGGGTTTGGCGGTTGCCAGGAGAACGGTACTTGTCTGACTGCATTGTGCCAACTGTGAAGTTTGGTGGAGGGGGGTTGTTTTTCAGGAGCTGGACTTGGCCCCTTAGTTCCAGTGAAAGGAACTCTGAATGCTTCAGCATACCATAAGATTTTGGACAATTCCATGCTCCCAACTTTGTGGGAACAGTTCGGGGATGGCCCCTTACTGTTCCATCATGACTGCACACCAGTGCACAAAGCAAGGTCCATAAAGACATGGATGAGCGAGTTTGGTGTGGAAGAATTTGACTGGCCTACACAGAGTCTTGACCTCAACCCGATAGAACACCTTTGGGATGAATTAGAGTGAAGACAGCGAGCCAGGCCTTCTTGTCCAACATCAGTGTCTGACCTCACAAATGCGCTTCTGGAAGAATGGTCAAAAATTCCCATAAACACACTTCTAAACCTTGTGGAAAGCCTTCCCAGAAGAGTTGAAGCTGTTATAGCTGCAAAGGGTGGGCCGACGTCATATTAAATCCTATGGTTTAACAATATGATGTCACTTAAGTTCATATGCGTCTAAAGGCAGATGCGCGAATACTTTTGGCAATATAGTGCATTAATATATGTATTGATTATTTTTAATGTTTTATGTATGCAAATTTCAAACACATACTCATCAAACTTACTATGCAAGAAATATAATTAAAGCAGCAGATATAGTTGCATATTTATTTTCCAGGGTGGCAACACCATTTGGAGGCTTTGAAAAAGCCCCACGGGGGATCACATTTAAGCTTCCAGAGGTGGACTTGAATGCCCCAAGGTATCCAGAGCTCCAGGATTCTACAGCCAAGCGGCCCACTTTTAACAGGACCGCCCAGGGGTGGATCTCTGAAGGGATGCCCATAATTTTACCCACTGTGTCTTTGGAGCCTTTTGAGATCCCAGAGTCTGAAGATCTGTAATACAGATTTAACCCCAGAATAAACCCAAATTTCCTGATTGTGGTATAGGGTGTTGGTAGATGTCATCCATAGCTACTGATTTTACACCAGCTTTGTGTTTTATTTCCTTTTATTTCTGTGTTGAACTTAAATTAAGACTGCTGGTCTTGGAACAGCATTTTGGACATTTTAGAAGAGATCAGTAGATCAGAACTGAAGTAAGAAGAGGGTAAAACATAAAACATGATTATGTGTGGAAGTATTTATAACCATTGTCAGAATTATAATAATGATAATGGCAATTCTTAGTTAATTCTTAGTTTAATTAAAAAATATTATTATTATAATCAGAACTGATCATTTAAGCCATATAAATACACAACATATAGCATTGTAAATGTGATGATAGCATAGTTTTGTTTACGAAAATCACAAGACAATCTTTACTGAATTCACCACAGATTGCAGATTTATACATTGTTGAATAGCAAAGCAAAGAAAATGAAATGTAATATGCTTGACTTTTACCAATACACAGTGTATTTTTATCATAGTCAAACATGGAAACATGGAAAATAATAAGCCTATATACTTTTATGCACAGCCGTACTGTGAAACATAATCAGTTCAGTGAAACATAACCAGTCCTAATGATCAGTATATTGACTCTTTCCATCATATCATATTGAGGTTATAATTCTTTTGTTGTTGTTGTGAAATATTATACATTGTACAAAGTTTCAGCTCCATCACAAAACCCCACAAAGATTTTAGGGTAAAAGTAAATTCTGAAACTTTTAAAGCAGTTAAAATGTTTGTTTCAGTAAAATCTGAAAACTGATCAGAGATGCAGTAACAGTGGAAACAGCCATGTAAATATAGTTTTTGAGTGCCTTGAATAATGATGACTATTATGTATTTCTGAAATTTTGTTTGCTGAAATGTATTTGCCTGGCTGATGTTTAACATTATATTCACATGGAAACTTTGCTTGTATTGTAGTTTGTGTACATGAACTGTACAAATAAAGTACATATTTATGGCAGAAAATGTATATGCAGGCATGAGAACTTAAACAATATATCTAAATATGTATTGAATGAACATTTTTATTCATGACAATTAATACGATTTTAACCTGTAATAATAAATAAATATGCTAAATATAGCATAGCACATAGCATTGATAAATATAGCAATTAAAAGGTCAAGACCACTATATAATGATAGGTCAGAAGTAGTAGGATCCATTTGCAGCATTTATTGAGGAACAACAGACAGGCAAGGTCAATAACCAGCAGATAGTATAGCAGAGGCAAGGCAAAACCAAAACGACAAACAGTCCAATATCAGGGCAGGCAGCAAACAGGCAAAATCGATAAATAATCCAAGATCAAATGGCAGGCAGAAAATAATACAAGGATAAATGCTCAGAATTAATGGCTTGGGCAAAACAAGACTTTGCAATGAATGAGAGTTTGGGTGTGGTTTATTTAGGGGAGATAATGAGCAGCAGGTGCTATGGTGGAAGTAATCAGTCCCATGTGTGAGGCATGTTATGAGATGGGTCTAAATAGAAGTAGTTAGTAAGAACTACTTCTCTGTAACAGACACCCGCCCCTGCGAGCGGCTCCTGATGCGAGAAGGAAAGCAGCGCCAGGGCCTACCGCGAGGTCGAGGGGCCGGCTTTCCCGGATGAGTCTTGTGGAACTCTTCTGTGAAAGTAGGGTCGAGGATATATCCTGTGTTGACACAGGATCGTTCCTCCGGGCTGTACCCCTCCCAGTCAACAAGGTACTGGAGCACACCACCCCGGCACCTGGAGTCGAGCAGCTTGTGTACTCGGTAAGCATCCTCGCTGTCAACCAGGATGGGTGGAGTTTGCTCTCTGGGCCCCTCCTCCGACTCTCCCACCGGACCACCAGTGGGTTTCAGGAGCGACATGTGGAAAGGTTGGAGAGATACGGTAGTTAGCGGGTAAATCTAGATGAAAAGATACTGGAGTAATTTGTCTGAGAATCTTAAATGGGCCAACATATCAGGGGCTGAGTTTCCTGCAGGGTAACTTGAGGCGAGGATCTTGGGTGGAGAGCCAGACCCATTGACCTGGGGCATAGGTGGGACCGGGACATCGGTGCTGGTTAGCCTCATGGGTCTGGCATCTTACTGCATGCAGGAGATGCATGTGTGCATGATCCCAGACCTACTCGCTTCATTGTAACTAGTCAGTAACGGATGGTAGGTTCGTGGGTTCACCGGACCAGGAGAACAGTTGTGGTTGGTAGCCCAGAACGCACTTGAAGGGAGTCATCCCCGTGGCTGGTTTAACTAAGGAATTTTGGGCATACTTAGCTTACATTAGAAATCTGCTCCAATCTGATTGACGCTGCTGGCAATAGAAGCGGAGGAATCGGATGATTTTTTGATTGAGACTAGGCAACTAGGAGTAGTCTCAATCTAGGAGACTAGATTGAGACTTGGCAACTAGGGCAATCACGGATAAACCCGATGGTGTCGGTTGATAAGGTGGGACACCAGAAGCGGTTATTGAGCAGTTGAATGGTGGCAGTTATACCAGGATGTCCTGAGCTGGGCACTTCATAGACTTGGGCTAGAAGATGATTTTGTAGAGGTTCATGGACAAAAATGAGGTCAGCAGGACATTCTGGTGGTGGTGGATCCTGGTTATTCATGTTATTGATTTCTCTGACAATATGGTGAATGGATGAGGGGCTCTTCCAGCCAATGACACCACTCATTTCATGGCGAGTAATTCACGGTTTCCTACATTGTAGTTTTGTTCTGCGGCTAAATATCTTATGGGAAAAGAAGGCACATGTGTACATTTTGGCTGGTGTACCATGACATTGAAAGAGTACGGTGCCAACCCCAGTGTTTAAGGCGTCAACCTTGACAATGAATGGATAATCAGAATCAGGGTGCAGAAGGATAAGAATAAATGCTCAGAATTGATGGCCGGGGCAAATCAAGACTTCGCAATGAATGAGAGTTTGGGTGTGGTTTATATAGAGGAGATAATGAGCACCAGGTATGATGGAGGAAGTAATTAGTCCCAGGTGTGAGGCATGTTGGGAGATGGAATCCGAAAAGAACTAGTTAGTACTAGTTCTCTCTGGTGGTGCGGAGGAGGTGGCGCAGGAGCCTTCTCTGTAAGTGCACAAAGGGAAATATTTGTGGACATCACTGATGATGGGTTTAAAAAAACAGGCATAAATTATTAAATTAATTGTAATTTTAACCAACAGGTGGGACAATCACCAAATTGTTATGAGACAGTCAGGAAGTGGTCACAATAACATAACTTTTTGTCATCTTGTCATCTAATACTCCAGAACTATTTGCTCTATCAAAAGATTTAAATTTTTGTCAGTAGTGTCCCTAGATTATGCATGCAAACTTTTGTGGAAATTGGATGTATGACCTGGGAGGAGTACAAAAATGAAGGTTTTCAAAGTACTCAAAATAGCAGACAGGAGGAACAGTCACCTATGATAAATTTGTCAACATGAGCCATAGCACACAACATAAACCAGGAAAAGATAAGGAACATTGGATAATATTAGACTCCGCTTGCCTGAAAAAATCTAAAGAGACCACTCATGATTTTAGGCCAAAGTCTTTAAAAGTTAAAAACAACTATTCTTTCTATTTCTAGGCCAGTAAGTGGCGCTGTGATGAAACTGTGCATGCTCCCTTAGGTCATAGCTGTGATGACATGTAAAGTTTTAATGTCTGTATTTAAAAGATAACTTTGAGATACAACCTCAAAGGGGGCTTTTGGCATATAATTCATTGAAATATGAAAAGTGTTGGGTGTTTTGAAAAACATAAATAACTTTTGTCATTATTGTCTGTAGATGATATGTACCAAATTTTGTGCTAATCAGACAGACAGGGGCGCCGCTAAGGGGAGGAAAGTTAGGACAATTCTAAGGGCCCACGCCCTTTAGGGGCCCCCAGAGATCTGCTTTATTAGTAATAACACTACTAGGGGGGCCCAACCTCATATTTTGTCATAGGGCCCAAAATTGCGAGCGGCGTCCCTGCAGACAGATGCCTAGGAGGAGTCAGAAAAAGGTTTTCGGAAAATTCAAAATCATGGAAAAATGTCATGACGGAAATTATAATGTGTGTTGGAATCTGCCTGAGCCAAGGAATAAGAGGAAAGAATTATGTTTCTTTCTAGGACTTACGAGTCAAATGTTATGAGCATAAACATGAGTAAAATTTTGGACAGTTGGTGGCACTGGAGGGTTTAAGGTAGAGACACCAAATTTGGTCCAGTAACATTTCAGGCTGTCCTCTGTGTGCCAAATTTCTTCTTACTATACGGTTCTATGGGCTGCCATAGACTTCAAGACCGGAAGAAGATAAAGGATATATAAGGGGTCTAATAATAACAACAGAATCTTCTACCTTCAGAATCTTTGTTTTTAATTTAAATGGAATGATTTAAAATGGAAGCTGCTAAATAAATGCTTTAAATTTGGTCTTATTTCACACATTGGAAAGAAAAGTGCTATATACAATATATAACTATATTTTCCACTGTGTTTTCACCACATACTGTAGTCTATCCACAGCTTTCGGTGTAATAAATCATCATCCAAAACAGTCTCTAGAAGACTCTGTCTCAGTTAAAGTCTGAGACGTTGCGCACAGACATATCCTCTGACACTGGCTATATTTACAGGAGTCAAAAGCAGGCTTGAATTTGACACTCTCTGAACTACAGTTATAATAAACACAGAGACTTCCAGTCAGTCAGCAAATGCTTCCTTGGGTTGCTTCCTTTAAGCTCTATTACAATTTGTAGAATACTTATATTTGTAAAATACTATGAATGCAATCAAAGCATACATAATAATATAACAACTAAACATAAATCCTAACAAACATTCTTGTAGAAAATTAAGATCTTAATGTTAAAAAAATCTGATATTTAATTTAAAGTGATTTAAAACATGATCCAAGGATTACTATATTAAACTAATAATGGCCTGTTATCTTGTTGAAATGGTAAATCTGTCTGTAAAATCTGTGTCTTTATCTTATCAGTTAGTTATCTGGTTTATATCATTAGTGGATGAGCACTTTATTTTAAAACTGACAAGAGTATTCTTGCTCAGTGTCAGTGACAAAACTGTTCACAGATCAGACATTAAGGCAGTTCATGCCGGCAGCATTGTTCCACCTCATTATTCACACAACAATGACCCGTAAATGCTAATTATAGCCAACAAAATATAGATCAGACAGACACATATAAGGGTAAGGCAGTACATTAGTCACAATAGCGCTGTGGCATTCTTCAAAACACAGAAAAGACATGGCAAAAATGATCTGTTCATGTCTATTAAACTCATCACAATGACAATGGAAGATAAAATAAAAAAAAACACTGATGTTGGTCTGGTCACTTATCATTATGCAGCCTTTTGTTACTGATTAATGATTTTAAATTTTAAGCATTTTATATAAATGTTTCCAACATCCCATCTAAATCATACATCTGTAAATCTAAACAGACCAAGATTAAGTCTGTGATTTTAATACCTAGTTCTTTTTAAACTGACATTTGTGAATCTATAGCTTGGACTATGAATAGCAAGGGAAATTTTCATAAACTCTCTCACATGTTTAATCATATTTCATCTTTGAGCTTTAGTTTTTGCATAATCCTTAGCGTTTCTGTCATAACAAATAATGCTATTAAATATGATGAAAGAATCTGGTAGCAATATCAGTATGAGGAAAGAATCTGGTAGCAATATCAGTATGATCATAATGTAATGACAAATAAATGACCAAAAAACACAATAAACAATGACAATAAAATATTTATTTAAAAAATATTTTTTTTTATATATGTTTCTAATACACCAAGAACTGTAATGCTGTACAAGAAAATGTCAAATCGGTGTCTCGTGAGGATCCAAGCCGTCCAAACACGATGGTAGTTCCTGCGGAATGGCAGTAAATAGGGAAGCGGTATATGAGGGGCGGAGTCTGAGCCTCTAACTCCACATCCATCAGAATAATCTCTGGCTCAGGATCTGAAAGGATAAACCAACATGTCAATGACTGTGGGGCAGGAAGGCATGGACACGGACACAGTACTGCGGTATTATTGTTTGAAGGTCTGTAGGAGAATCTTTGACTATATGGATTTACCGCGCATTATGACATACTGAAGCATTTCGCCAGCAAGTAACTTGAGCTGCACGAGTAGAATGAACTCTCAGCGTTTAATATATATGGATAAACACGCCTATGAACGCAGGATTTAATCACCAGTATACTGGGTACGAATAGGTGAGCTGTGCTTGTTTTTTAATGGTTGTGCCTCAGAACCTAATGATCTGACGAACTGGACAGCATTTTGGGGCATCATAGGCGCGTTCTAATGCCCCAAAATGCGGCATTGAGCAGATCACTGGATGCGCATGCGTAGTAACAGGTGTAAAGGCACGCTGTGTGCATTTTTGTTTATCATTTTATTTAATCCAAATACCGTTAGATACCAATATCACAATTACTTTTGTCGCATACCTACATAATGAAAGAAAACCCTGCTTGTCATATCATATATAGACGAACACACAGTAAAGGAATGATATCACACTCTGCAGTGTTTCAGTGTGCGTTTACAAAGCGCATAATGAGCGACTTCACATTCTCAGACAAAAACATTGCATTTTCTGACTGCTATGTTTTGACGTTTGGAAAACCAGGCTTCAGAATTTCATTTTTTTTCTAATTATAACAGTACCACAATTTTGTTTTATAGTGTGTGCAGCATTGTTTTCTAGCCAGGGGTTGTTATGCGAATTAATTACCATGTGCTTTGCTATTTAAACTTACATTTCAGTCATCTTCCTAGTTTTATAAACTATAGTGTTTACACCAGTGCCAAGTTCTTGTCAGAACCCTCCTTCTAAAAACCCTTTGTTTTTTGTTGTAATCTGAGTCGCCATGCTGTTACACATTCTGCATTTCCAGAGATAAGGAGCAAGAATGCAGCATCAGTGCTGCAGCTGCCTAAAGCCCATCATCTTCTTGCAGTAGCCATGGCAATGGTCCAGCATTTACAGTAATATACTGCGACAATGCGGCAACAAGTTACACATTCATCCTGACCCTAGAACAGAGGGTGTGGATAGAGGATTGACGGTTACCACAGAACACCAGTTAGATTTCTTTACACAATTATCAATGACAAAGGTAAACTTTTCCTTGTAACCAACAGAAAAGCTGCCTGCTAAAGTTCTAAGTAACTGTTCACACCATCATTTATAATAAATGATTAATTTGTAGAATAACAAATAATATGATACTTACAATGATGTACAGAATTTTTTTTTTAAATTTAAAAAAAAAATTCGTATAGAATGTCAGTTCAAACATAGATTTAATTTATTAGGCTAGGTGATTGTGTCAGGGCTGTAATGTCAGGTATTTGTCAGGAGTTTTTGAAACCGCTTTGTACAAGCAGTAAATTCGTATATATTATTGTTTACATGTATATTAGCCTACTGCAAATGATACTTGCTGAAACACAGGAGAAAATATATTTTCTAAATGTATTTTTCTACAATTTACAAAGTTGCAGAGAAATGTATATATCAGAATGCAAGCTCAGAATGTTTCAATTTGTTGCTGTTTGTTGCAGTGTTGATATGAACAATATATACCGTGAAACAGAATCCTTTAGAATTACCTGGATTTCTGTATTGATTATCCATACAATGTTGCCTTACCACATAAATTGTTGTTTTCGAACAAATTTGTATGGAAAGCACTGTGTGGAAACAAAGTAGTTATTATAGCACAAATTTTTTTTACAGCGAGTCTGTTATTCCAGGTACCAGGTACCTTCATTTAAAACAGAAAAACAGAAATGTTGCTTGTGAGCATCCATTTATCAGAATTGTGAGTATCCATACAGTAGAAAGGGCAATGATGTCTAAAGCATTGCTAATTAAAGACCATTAGAGCAGCCATTTTTATATTTTATCTGTTCATTGTCAATATGCCTCTGAACACTGGGGTAAACACCAGAGATAAAGTTTAAGTAAGCATTCAGGTTTACTGGCTGAGTACTTACATGGAATTAACATTAGAGGGTTGATCCAGAAACCACAGCTGCATGCCATATCAGTCAGTTATTCATGATATAACATGACGTACAGCATATAATACAAACAGTATTCAGTATACAATATACACATACAGCATGTGTAACAGTGAGCTTTGTGCATTTGTAGGCAGAATAAAAGAACTGGTCAGTATTATTGAGGGCCAGTGTCTGCAGGTGTAAATTGTTTCTGTGCCTGTACATTTTTGTTTTTCGATGGTAAACCAGTGCTTTACAGCATAATCTGAAAGATGTGCTAAGCAGAGTATGAGAGGCCTTGATCTTGTGTCTGCCTGCATCCTGGACTTGAGTCATACAGGTCCTGGAGAGGAGGCAGGCTGTTGCCAATGATTTTCTGAGCTGAGCGTGCAATGTGCTGGAGTCTGCTCAGATCATTTACTGAGGCCAACCCAAATTGCTGTATGCTATTTGGTCTGTATGCAAATTGCAGTAGATCTACAGTCAGGATTGGGGCCTTTTACTATTTTCTGCTTGTTGAATAGTTTGTTGCTTGTTGTTTGTGAGTGGGAGTGGGATTGGCTGGTGGGAGGGAAGTAGACTGTAGGTCCGGTAAGGATAGAATGAGAATGGGTAGCCTGATGTGTGAGACACAAGTTTAATGAAATGTTCTTCTCAGCATAGACTTACTTCCTGAGTCCAACCAGATGTCATATAGCAACTGTTATATAAGCTACCTACCTGAAGTAATTGTTAAGTATACTCGTAAGTAGTTACAATGACTAGCATAGTTTGGAAAGTGTTAGAAAAGTAAAAACCACTACCTTAAATCTTTAAAGCTCTTTATTGTAAAAGAACCAGCATTCTTGTTATACTTTATTATATCAAATGGCTGTAATCTGAAGTACCTTTTAATTTTTAATCTTTAACCTTCCATACCTCAACTCTCTTTCTCTTTATCTCTCTCTTTAGGTCTTCCTTTGTTAGCCATTGTTTTACATCAGTGCCTGTCTTGAGGAATCCTTATGGATAACCCCCTTCATGACCTCCACTGACTTTGCTGGAAATGCTGAGGAGAGTTATGGATTTCTTCTTCTATCTGCATCCCTATCCTTATTGCCAGTGTGCCTGGATGCAGATGAATCCATTCAAACAAGGGAGACAGAGTGTGATCATAGTCATAGTAACAGCAGGACTGATAAAGAAATGTGCTGTAACTTGTGGCTAGATGTCAAATACTTACATTAAATGAAAAGCCACCGTGTTAAATGATTCTCTAATATTCTGATTGTGTGATGTCAAATCCTGCAGATTGAACAAATTCCAGTGCAGTATTACAGTTTTACTCAGTTTGTATTGCCACTAGAGCACGGTGAGGTTGTCTACTTGGGCAGGTACCAGGACTGTTGGGCACTAATGTTGCTCAAGACAGATATATCAACTTCAGGTTACTTAAGTAATTGACTCCAGCTGTCTGCTGGAGAGGGTCAGGCTCCAATCATATGGCATGGGTCAAACTGTTTAAAAAGCCTGGAGGCAGCATGGCTGGTACTGGTGCCTGCAGCGGGACTGGGCTAGGCAATTCCTACCAGCCAGGCAGCATGATCTCTCTCGCCTTGACCAAAGGTCTTCTTAATGAGCCTGGTCAGAACAGCTGTTTCCTCAACAGTGCTGTGCAAGTAAGTAAAGTTATAATAAAAGTACATTCAGGTGGATAATTAAGCAAGAATAACCTTGAATACTTTATATCAGTGTTTGCCCACTGCAGTGTTGTGGGTACTCCACAACCACTGCTCTGTGTAACAGGGTGGCTACATCATTTGAATTTAAATGCTAGGAGTATTTGTAAAAATAGGTAAAACAGTACATTTTTTAACTAAGCTGTATCAAAGAATGTAGAACATTGCAAATTATGAAATGTTTCTTACAGGTTCTATGGCAGCTTGACATCTTTAGGAGGAGTCTACGACAGCTCTCTGGACATTTCTGCCTGGGTGATGCCTGTATTTTCTGTGCCCTAAAAGTATGTACCTAAAGACTATGTCTCAAAACCTACTTAGACAAATTCTCATTCAAATCTCAAATTGTTTGTAGCAAAATTATGTCTGAATCAACTGGAGCGGTTTTACAAAACAGTAATGGGAAACCAGACCACTAAGAACTACTACCACTAAGAAACTGTACTGATTGTGATTATTTACCTACAATCAACTAAAATCAAACCTGTAAATGCATCCTGTTATTTGCCCGAGATAAAGATCTTTATCAGGTTCACTCTTTAGCTCTGTTTCTTTTTGCAGAGCATCTTCTGTCAGTTCCAGCAAAGTCGAGAGCGTGCCCTGCCTTCAGACACACTGCGTCACGCTCTGGCCGAGACCTTTAAAGATGAGCAGCGCTTCCAGCTGGGCCTCATGGATGATGCTGCAGAGTGTTTTGTATGTGAGAGTGAAAACTGTACATGTAGAATTTAAGTTAAGGTGAAATCAGGCTGTCTTTGCTTCTCTGTTTGGTTGTAGAGCAGGGAGACTATTGGCCCATTTATATAGTTATATTACATTTTGGCATATAGGATAAAATTTGTTAACAATACCACTCACCTGTTAATTATTTTTGACGAGCTGCTTACATATTTTGGCATCATAACATTTGATGAATTCTGTTAATAATAGGCTATATGATTATACATATTGGTCTTGCATTGACCCAGTTAATTAAAAAAAAAAAAAAATAAGTGTATCTATGTTTATGACAGCCAAAATGTGAAATGATGATAATGCACCACATATTTATGACCTTTTCAACTACATTAATTATGAAATTTGACTGTTTGATTAATAGATTAAGTATTTCAAATTGATTGAAAAACAGTCATTTTTACTGTTTTCTGGGTGTTTCTTTACTTTAGACTAGCTGACTAGTCGGTTACAAAACTTCCATTTAAATGACTGTCAAATTAGTCATAGTGCACTTCCCTGCGGAAGGGTTAAAGTGTTTTTTACCTTGTATCCATTTAAAACTTAAAAATTGATCATGGTCACTGCTGACGTTCATTTGTTATAACTATCAGAGTTATATGAGCATTGGTCTATTTAATAAGCTCTGCAGGTTTTTTGTTTTTTAGTGTTTGTAGAGAAAATTGCATAACATAATTTAAGCCTTTTCTGACCCTTATGTGACTAATAAATAAAATCAAACTGTTTAAAACTTCAGTACATGGAGAGTGGTAAAAACTGGCCAAAAGTGGTCTAATTAGAACATGTCTGTTATGTCTGATGTTGCTTGTATTCAAAGCAACAGAAAGTGAATAATGAAAAGAGCAATTATATATGAAATAAAATTAATTTAACTTTAACATAGTAACTCTTTTACTATGAATAATTTCTGTGGTGACAATTCATTTTAAGTATTCATTTTAAGTTTTGTGCTGTGTATTTCTTGATCTATGTGTAGTATGTTGCTGTTGCTAATATGATAATACAAATGATTGTTAAAAATAACATTTGGAACTTTTAGGCTAGTGCTCTAATAAGAATAACTAAACAGCAGTCATGTTTTAGCATTATTTTATTCATCATTGATTGTTGCTGTCTTTTTCTGTGCATGTCGGGAGACAGGAGAACATTCTAGAAAGAATACACCTCCACCTCGTTTCCAACTCAGCTACAGAAATTTGTACTTCCAAATCATGCATCACCCACCAGAAGTTTGCCATGACTCTTTATGAACAGGTACTTTGTCTATCTTGTTTTCACTTTTGATGGACTTTTCACACTGTTAATCCAAGGTTACTCTTAATTAATCCCTAAAAATGCATATAAAATGTTTAGATTTTATGTGTTTGATAATGTATTACAATAACATTTTTAATTTCATATGATTATGAGAATGAGTGGATGTTTTAGTGTTATATGTTTTAATTACTGCTTGTCCATCTAGCTGGGGCTAGAGTCCAGAGTGCTGTCTACTGTTAAGTTAATCTTTGGTTTTTATGTTTATCTGTAAAAAGTTTATATTACTAATCCAAGGCAAACTATTACAATGAGAGTTGTTCTGTTGTTATGTTTGGTTAGACTCTCACAGTAGGTTCTTTCCCTGTATAGTTTGTTTGTCGTAGTTGTGGAGCATCTTCAGACCCTCACCCCTTCACTGAGCTTGTGCACTATGTGTCTTCAACGGCCCTCTGGTAAGTGATATCGTAGTGAGTTGTCTGGTATAGAAAAAGCCGCCTGTAGACCAATTCTCAAATATTCTCAAATTGAAATGTTATTTTTGTTCTTACCAATGTAATCATGCCATCCTCTTTAACAGGGACAGAAATTAAATTCTGACAGATAGAGAAAACTGCATAGAAAGTATTTTGAAAAAAATGTATTTTGAAAAATTTGATTTAATACACTGTCTGCGATTAATACTTCCTGTTTGTGCTTTTTGCTCTTCTGACAGTCAACAAGTGGAGCGTGTCCTGGAAAAGACAGACAGACTGCGCTCAGACATGTTTGGTGAACTGCTGCAGGCAGCCAACACCATTGGAGATCTCCGTAACTGCCCTGTAAATCAACTTTTATTTCCTTTTGAATTTCTTGCATGCTCGTAATGAATATTCATAGTTTTTTTGTGTATGTAACTGAAAGTTACTGAAAGTACCATGCAATTAGCCAGGCATACACTACGGTTTTCTGTCCGATTTTGAGCTGTATTCTGATTCGTACAATTTTTTATTGAGTCAGGCCGATTTTCAGTTGTGCGTCTTTTGTTGTTTGTTGTTTTTGGTCAACCCTCGTGGGGATATTGCACAATTGAAGCAGAGCTATGAACCGACTAGCCTAAACTCACTGCGCCTGTGCAAAAACATAAACGAAACCATGGCGACACAAAATCATGTTTGTTTATCTGGAACTGCAACACACTTTCAGGGTGCAACGTGTTGATTTCACACGTGCAGTGTAAGCACTGAAGTCGCAGCTCAGTAATCAAACCGTATATTGTGAGCACATGAGCTTTGGCTTTACATTGCATGCGATCTGCTCGTACAGTGTGAGTTGGTACCTTGGTGAAATCGCATAGCAATCGCACAGTGTATGTCCAGCCATGTCCCAAATGGAGATTAACAATTAGAGGGTACTGGCCTGCAGGCCTGTCGCCAAACCCTAAATTACAGAAACAAATGACTGTTAGTTGTGTTTTCCTATTCAGCTACTATACTTTTGCAGAGAGTAGCATATGTCCACCACCAAACACTAAAAAGAGAACATTTGCTTCAGAACACCAACATACTATTTGTTACTATAATGAGAGTAAATAGATGAAGCCCCCTGTCTTCAGGATTACTTGAAGATCATGAGAGGTGTAAAAAATAGGACTGGAGGCAGAGGGAACACCTTAGTGTCAAGACATTTATTTGCCATGCCTAGACCGGGCTCTCACTGCTATTGAGTCTGCTGCAAATCTCTGCTGAACACATTTGTCCTAAACTGAAGTTAAACCCTCATTCTGTTATCTAGTAGATGGACATGGTCAACTCACTCATCTTACTTCAGAGAGAAATCATGGATATATGGGTAGGGGTGGTAGCCCATTAAGACACCACCACTGGAGGTCTGGCCAGCCCCAGCTGTTCTATTTAATGAATTTCCATCTTTGGCTAGCCCTTGGGAGGGAGCTCACTCTTAAAGGGCTTGACCAATAATGGCACATCCTATTAATGCAAGTGACAGACAGTGCTGACAGCAACTTTCAAATTTCAAATTCAAATTTTATTTGTCACATACAAAATCATACACAGTACGACATGCAGTGAAATTAAAAAAAATTAAAGATTTAAAGTAAAGATTTATGTAAAAAATTTAAAGTGTACAGTATTTACAATGTAATATGCATATAAATATAAATATATATTTATAGATGAAAATACAAGTAGTGCAAATTTGCTTGTGCAACATCGGCTGAGGTAGAGTGTTATGTTGTGTGGGGATATGTCCAGAAAGTCCAGATCCTAGGTGTTCTGGTTGAGGGCCCGAATGGCCTGTGGGAAGAAGCTCCTCCTTATTCTCTCTGTGTTCACCTTTAGAGAACAGAAACGTTTCCCTGACAGCAACAGAGAGAAGAGTCCATTGTTGGGATGGCTGAGGTCCTTCATAATCTTCCTGGCTTTGGTCCAGCACCGCTTGCTGTATATAGTCTCCAGGTCAGGAAGCTCGGTGCGGATGGTGCGCTTAGCTGATCGCACCACCCTCTGAAGAGCTTGCCTGTTCTGTTTGGTGCTGTTCCCAGGCTGTGATGTTTCCCGTCAGGATGCTCTCAATGGTGCTTGTGTAGAATGTCTTTAGCACCTTTGAGGGCAGTTTAAAGTCCTTCAGCCGTCTAAGATGATAAAGACGCTGCCGGCCTTCTTCACCAGGGTGTTGTCTTCTTCATGTCAGGTCCTGCGTGATGTAAATACCTAGGTACCGGAAACTGTCCACTCTCTCCACTGGGGTCCCGTTGATGGTGAGGGGCTGGTAATTCCTGCTTTGTGCTAAAGTCCACTATCAGCTCCTTTGTCTTCCTAACGTTCAGGAGGAGTTTGTTGACCTGGCACCATGTCTCCAGGTTTTTAATCTCCTCTAGGTAGGCCGTCTCGTTGTTATTGGAGATTAGGCCCACCACCACAGTATCGTCTGCAAACTTCACAATGTTGGTGGAGCTGGAAGTGGCCACGCAGTCAAAGGTGTAGAATGAGTACAGCAGTGGGCTCAGAACACAACCCTGGGGGGCTCCAGTGCTGAGGGTGAGTGAGGGTGAGACATGGTTGCCCACCTGTACTGCCTGAGGTCTGTTTTGCCGGAAGTTGGAGATCCATCGACACAGGGATGGGCTACGGCCCAGGATATCCAGCTTAGTGGTGAGTATGGAGGGAATTATGGTGTTAAACAGTGAACTGTAGTCAGCAAACAGCATTTTGACATAATTCCCCTTCCTGCTGTCCAGATGGCTCAGGGCTGTATTATGGAGGTGTGCGATGGCGTCTTCAGTAGACAAGTTGAGACGGTACGCAAACTGTAGCGGGTCCAAGGTGTCAGGTGGGAAAGAAGTAATGAAGTCTCTGATGAGTCTTTCGAAGCACTTCATCACTACTGAGGTCAGGGCCACTGGGCAGTAGTCGTTCAGGCAGGCGGGCTGGGGTTTCTTGGGGACAGGAACAATGGTGAACTGTTTGAAGCATGTCGGGATTGTAGACTGTTCCAGGGAAAGGTAGAAGATCTCAGTGGACACAGGAGCAAGCAGGTCGGCACAGGCCTTAAGGACCCGACCCGTGATGCCATCTGGTCCTGCTGCTTTCCTGGTATTCACTCTCCTGAATGCCTTTCTCACGCTGTGCTCTGAGACGATAAACGCGTTGTCCTCTCCGGCATGCTACTCGTGTGTGCTGCCTATAGCGCTGTTAGTGCTGCTAATGCCGGTAGCGCTGTGAGCTGCAGCCTTGAAGCGAGCATAAAAGATGTTTAGCTCGTCTGCTAGAGAAGCATCCGCATTCAACGATCTGGAATTCACCGACTCCTAGAGCCACTCTCTGAAATTGTGACTCTAGTTTCTGTCCATAGCGCCCACAACCGCTTCTGTAAACATGTTGACGTCATCAGAGCTGCGCTGGAACATGTCCCAGTCTGCGTCCTCCAGAGCGTCCTGCAGAGCGGCCACTGATTGGTCCGTCCAGCGTGAGACCTCCCTCCGAGCCGGAACTTCCTGCTTGAGCCTTTGTTTATATTTCGGCATAAGGAAGATGGCGGCGTGGTCGGATTTCCCGAACTGAGGGCGAGATTGTGCCTTATAGCAGTGTAGCAGCTGATGTGCTGGAAAAAGTTTGGCGCTGTGCGTTTGAGGTTGGCACTATTAAACTTCCCCGCCACAATAAGCACAGCGTCCCGATGCTGAGTCTGGTGCTGTATGAGTGCTTCATGCAGCTCGCATAAAGCAATGTCCGTGTCTGCCTGAGGCGGAATATAAACGGCGCTGACTATGACCGATGTAAACTCCCGAGGAAGATTAAAAGGACGACATTTGATTGTCAGTAGTTCCAGGCTGGGTGTGCATGAGCGTGTGAGAGAACTTTTCCCATTGCAGAGGTCTCTTTCTGGTCCCCCTTAAGGAAACACCTCCTTCAAGCCTGTGTCCATCACACTAGTAGTAAGAGACACAGTTGCTTTTAGTAAACTGGATGCATACAGAGAAAGCCACCTACAAAACAGCCAAGGGATGGCTCTTTACTAAATGCATGGAAATTGGTACACATATCCAAAGAACATTTAAAAAGTTGTTGTCCGTTTACTGCTGTTCTCATTAACAAAATCTGTTTTTTTTTTTATGGCGACATATAAGCACATTTTTCATGACTTTGAACTCTCTGCATATATTACTGGAGCTTATAGACTTATAGTTATTTTCCTAAAAAAACAGAGAGAGAGAGAGAGAGAGAGATGAAACTTGATTGACAGTTCTTGCCCCACAGAAACCTATAGGAGCTGCAGAGCAGTTTTGGTAAGCCCTATATCTACTAGATGTAATCCTGTAAATACTGGCTCAATGTTCAGAGAAAATGAAGAGACAAGATTTGAAGCTGATTCTCTGTTGCAGCAGATTTTAACAAACACTTTTCTGTTTTTCTTTTTCTGATTACATTAGCATTTTTTATTTACCAAATTTGCAGCCAGGACTCCATGCTGTCTGTCACAGATTCGAGTTACAAAAGTTACTAAAGAGATGACATTGAAGTATGTAAGATTGAAGTAATTCAGTTTTAGATTGGGACATCACATTGTGAACACTAAAATTGCCTCAAAAAATTTTCTTGCAAACTGGGGAACTCTGTAAGTGATTTCTGACAGATCTGGAATGTTGTTTTGGAAGGACAGATTTCAGAGATGAGTAGTCGATTCCAGAACACATACAGTATCATGCAAACATTAGCTGCATGCCAGGATCCACAGTATTTGGCCACTGATAGCTATTTGAACCAACAGGCAGACTCTATGGCCTAGTTGTTTCTCTATGGATGTAATTGATCATTTTTATTTAGAATTTAAATTTTCAATTTAAATTTTTGATAAATGCTAACAGAACAACATAGAAAGCCTACACTCATGTAAACACAAGACAGCTGCCCCACTGACATTTTTCTCAACATAAATGCAACGTTGGGAATAATGATGACCTTGTAATGCATTGTTAAAAGACTTTTCTCCACACCAAATTACATTAGAAGAAACTTTAGCTTGTAAAGGTCTACCGTCAGGAACAATAACTTGTGTGTCATGGAGGAAACTCCAGTTTCGCTTCCTGCGCGCCAACAGAGGGATTCCTCGCCTGAATACTGTCTTTACCTTCTATATATCCACTCTCACCAGGAAGTAATCAGCGCTGTCAGCCACCAATTAACCATCCTATTTAAACCGGACTCTCTGTAACTTCAGTGCGAAGTCTTGATTTGCTTTAGCTATCGTTTCTGAGCAGTTTCCCTGTATTGTCTCAACCACTGTCCCCGAGGAGCTGGTACGGACGCTACAGTGATTTCGCCTGGGGCCTTCTGAAGTAACAACCAGTCCACTACCTAAGCCTCCATCTCCTCCACCCCCAACAGCCACTGCTATTAGCCCTCGTCAGGCATTTCCCGAAAAGTTTGATGAAATGTTTGATGAGTTTCCATCAAACTTTGGATTGGGCTACTGTGGTGTGGAGGCCATTGGCGGAGTTTCACATTTTTGCCTGGGTGGGCACCTACCGGTAGACCACGAACTCTGTTTTTTTTTCTTTTTAAACATGCAGTATACCATATTTTCCACTTTCAATTATTTGTAGCTTATATAATTTCTTCATTTCATATACACTTACAATTAACAATGACTGGTAGGCTACACAAAGAGTGGAATAAAAACTTATATCTTACCTAATGTAGAAGAATTAGCGGCAGTAGAATAAATATTGGAAGTGCCTGAGTAACCTCTATCGTTTTAATTGTGGGTTTATTGAAAAAACGACGAATATCCATTTGATTTATTTAGCAAATCTCTGCAGACTAAAGCGGGAACAGAAAGATAAGTCCACTCACGCGATACTTTGAGATACGTAATAGCTTTTTTTATTTAATTTAGCCATAATTTACTCATTTAAATAAATAATAAGATAATACAAATAAAATAAGACAATGTGAAAAATATTTTTTATTCATATCTGACAAAATCGATTGGCTCTGGTCTGGAGGGACTGTGCCCCCCTGTCCCCCCTCTAAACTCCGCCAATGGTGAAGGCTCGAGGGTGCGGTCTTCCCCACGTTCAGTGAATTTCTCTGTCAGGTTCGAGAAGTGTTCGAACATCCAGCAGAGGGTAAGAGTCCTGGAGAACAGCTGCCGGCTGCCGAGTTCGCTCTCCTCTTCCGCACCCTGGCTGCTTAAACAGACTGGGTGGAGGATACCCTTAAACTGTTATTTCGTTAGGCTTTAGGGATTAACCATGGAGCTACAAACTGAACTGGCCTGCCGAGACAAGGGAAGAAACCCCAACAAATGTATTGTTACCATTCAAATGTACAATTTAATACGCTCTTGTAGACCAAACCCTGTTCCACCACTGCCTAGAGCAGAACTACTCAATACTCAGGAACCCATGCAATTGGGTTACACACACCTGTCCCCAGAAGAACGTGAACGTAGAATTCTGCTGCATCTTTGCCTTTACTGCGGTCAGGCTCGTCACCTTAAGGTCAGCTGTCCAGTTCGCCCTACTACCACTTGTTTGCTGGTGAGTTCTAGCACACTATCTACCTCTAATTCATTAAACATAGCTGTTAATATGCTATTGCGCTATTGATTTAATTCCGAGTGTGTGCATCGCGTTAACTCCGTACCTTCATCGCGTCTTCGCCAGCGTTCTGCTGCGTTAGACGGCACCTTTTACTGCCCGAAGCCACTTCCACTCCGCTCTCACTACCCTTGAGGGGGGGGGCTGCCAGGGGGTATGCGGGATCCCTCAGGTGGAGTGTGCAGTTGCGGTGCACCTGTGCCCGCAAAATGCTGCCACCTGGCGGGACCGGCTGCGTCTTCAGTCCCGCTCGCCAAGGCTTACCGACAGGCAGCATCCACCCTGCATGCTCTGCCCCTTCGGGCGACAAAGGTCACGGCGCGGGCCCTTGGCCGGACGATGTCCACCTTGGCGGTCTAGGAACGCTCGTTTTTTGATGCCCTCATCTCCCAAGATGACCTTTTCGGCGACACTGTCAAGGGCTTTGCACAGCGGTTCTCGGCAGATGGAGGCCATCCGGCACATCCTCCTGCGGCGTGATTCCACCTCTGCGCCGTGGCATCTACGGCTGCAGTCATTTGCTTGGGCTGATGCATATGAAACACAGACCCTGTGCAAGGTCAGGGAGAACAAGGAGCAGGTCTTGCTGGTTGCGCCATTCTGGCCCACCCGAACCTGTTTTTCGAACCTGGCTCTCCTTGCGACAACCCCTTTCTGGAAGATTCCCCTGAGGAAGGATCTTCTTTCTCCGATCTTTGGAACCTCTATGTGTGGTTTGTAGATGGGACACGGAGACCCCCCTGAGGGTGTCTGTGGCTGCTATATCGGCCTGTCACCTAGCAGTAGAAGGTAAGTATTTAGGAAAGCACGAGCTGGTCATAAGGTTCCTGCGGGGCGCCTGAAGGCTGAACAACCCCAAGGCTGCCCCCCTCTTACTCTGAGTCAGTCGAGCCGAAGAGTCTGTCTCTCAAGACAGTGCTCCTGACCACGCTCGCCTCTATCAAGAGGGTGGGGGACCTGCAGGCATTGTCAGTCGGTGTTTCATGCCTAGAGTTTGGGCCTGTCTACTCTCACGTTCTCTTGAGACCCAGGCCTGGCTACGTGCCCAAAGTTCCCACCATGCCTTCCAAGGAGCAGGTGGTGAACCTGCGAGCTCTGCCCAAGGAGGATGCAGACCCAGCCCTTTCCTTGCTTTGTCCCGTTGCGCCTTGCGCATTTACATGGGCCGCACTTGGAGCTTGGAAGCTCGGATCAGCTCTTCGTCTGCTTCAGAGAGTGGCAGAGGGGAAAGGCCCTCTCTAAAAGAGGTTGGCCCACTGGATAGTGGATGCCATTGCCTTGACGTATCAGCCCCAAGGCATGTGTTCTCTACGGTACGGTTTCCATATCGGTGAACCCATGTCTTTCCCTTGGCGCCGTACAGCTGCCAGTCTCTGTGGGCAGTGAGCCGTCCCAGTAGGTAGGACCTGCACAGAGACATTTTCCATAGTTAGTACTGCCTGGTCAGTCTATACCTCATCTCCCCACGTTACCTCCTTTTAGCGGGGTGTGGTCTTCCTCTCAGGTGTTCACTCCTCACCTGGTTCACTCCTTAGCTCAAAACAATTAATTGCTATAGACTACTTGTTTTTACGGTATATAATAAGCACCCAACAATTATAAGAGTGTCTCCTCTGTTCATGTATGAGGTCCTCTGGAAATTTGTTTTTCCTAAATTTAGGCTATCCTCCTGGGATGGCAGGTCATTGAGCATTGCTGCCTCTAGACTCTAAACCCATTTCCTTTCTTGTGTCTTTCCTCTGTAATTAATTCATACTTCAGTTTTTTTGCTGTTGATTTTTTAAATTGTTATTATCGTTACAGTATATGTTTTTTATTAATGTAGTTCAATTTGTGCTCTTGTGGGTTGCAGAGTAACTGTGGGCAAAGTATCAAAATCCGGCGTGTGCTGATGAACTGTCCAGAGATCGTCACTATTGGCTTTGTCTGGGACGCTGAACAGTCTGACCTCACTGAAGACGTCATCCGCTCCCTGGGCCCAAACCTCAATCTCTCGGGGGTGAGGGACAAATCTCTCTGGGTCAATTGACTGTAGCAGAGAATGGATTTTCTTAACATGGGTTTTATGTTATTAAATATTTATTTTGATTTTATGCCAAGAAAGTTAATCATTTAATACTGTATTATTGCATTACTTCATAAGCAGTAGCCTTGCAATGCTTTGTGTATGCCTACATGGGCAGTTGCCTTCTACCATGGGTGTAAATTTGGTATGAAAATTTAGGGGGAAACTGCGGGGTCCTGGGCATGCACATGTAATTGCAATGTGCTACATGTGATGCAATATTCTATGACTAAAACGACTAATTCTAATGCATAAATAATAGGTTCAGCACCTTTAGTAGCTAAGATTTCAATTTGCAAAATTTACTATTACCATCTGAAATGAGCATTTCAGGAGCTTGATTTGCACAAAGGCATTTTTCGTAGCTCAAATTTTACGATCAGCTGTATTAGACACACATTAATTTAACTAAACAGGAAGAGGTGTATTGAGCTTTGGTTAAATGAATTACAGAAATGTGATTTTACTAAATACCAGCATTTATTTTTGATTTAGGTCTCTCTTCTGTTCTTTGAACCATTTTTAATTTCTGGCCATTTGAGCACTGCAGGCCAAAATTACATTACAATGTCTTGTTCACTATATCAGTGAAGGCATATTATAAACATTGGCACACTATGAGGAGCTACAGAGACAGTGAAAAGACAATGAGCAAAGGGAGTTTTACCTTTTCATTTTGAGATAAAAAATGGTACTTTATATTATAAAGTTATTTCAAAATGTCTTTTTATCATTAATCTTATTTTTCTTGTCTGATTGACTGTTTTCTCTGTCTTCAGCTGTTCTATAGAGTAACTGATGAAAATGCCAAGAAAAGAGATCTCCACCTGGTGGGAATGATCTGTTACTCTAGTCGACATTACCTAGCATTTGCTTATCACAGCAAGTCTTCCAAATGGATCTTTTTTGATGATGCAACAGTTAAAGAGGTATTTAACACGCAAATTTATTTGGAGTAAGATTTTCACAATAATAATATAATGTCAGGCTGCTGAGGTGATTCAATGTCAAGTTTAGATTTACCTGACAGTAAACTGATTATGACTGTAGCTAGGATGATTGAAAACTACTAATTGACTCACAAAACTCATCAAAACGGCTGGCATAGGACATCTTATCCACCTAAAAAGAATATGTATATGTGCCTAAAAGAATACTGAATATGTACTTCTGAATAAAACATCATGGAAAGTGGTCATAATTCTGGAAAATTTCCAGAATTGTGTGACCTTAATAGGATTGACAGACTATAGAGTGTTCAAGAGTTTCAGCATTTTGAACCAAATAAAGCTTGTTTATGGAGACAATGAGACATATTTTTGATTGTTTATCTAACAAGTACTGTTACAATACTCTCTTTATAAATGCATGAATAAAGCAGAGTGTAACACAGACCCTGGGACAGATGGATCCATGTGCAGCTCTTCATTCAATAGAGTAATCCAAAAACAGGCAAAGGTCAAACACAGGCAAACAGAGCAATGAGGGCGAGACAAAATCAGAACGGGAAAGCAGGCAATGGTCGGGACATGCAGCAAACAATCAACATTGTAGTCCAAAGCAAAAACAGAAGGCAGGCAGCACTGAAATGCTCTGAAATGTTTGACATGGCAAAACAAGACATCGCAACGGGAATGAACAGGTCCGGGGCTTAAATAACCAGGTTAACAAGGGACAGGTGGCAAACAGGAAGTAATCAGTCTAAGGTACAGGGGAACACGGGAGTTGTTATCCAAATTAGGGTTAGTACTCTGGCGATGACTCCCTTTGGTGATGTGGAAGAGGCGGAGTGGCGGTCTCCACCATTACACAGAGTATCACCAGTCCAACTGTCAAAGAATTGATAGGCTCCATTCTCACCCAGTCATGTTGGTTACCATCTTCTGAGTACTAATCATCAGCAGCTGTTGTCAATCACCACAAAACCCCAGCACCATGTATAAGGACATTCCACATGTACACATCATCTGTTCTCATCTAAGACTCTGCTCTCTGTTGGATCGATGCTTCCTTGAAGTCTTCTTTCCTCTGTGCTCCTTTCATTCTGGTTTCCTCTTCAGTCTCCTCACTGCAGTTAATCCTTGTTCCGCAGTCTCCATGTGTGCAACCTACAAGGAAAGGAAAGTTACTGTCATTAACAGTGACTGTTAAAAGTGTGTGGCTACTCACCTCTACCTTACATTGGTGACCAGATTTATGATTTATAGCAAGGGTTAAGACATGGTCAATTAATGTTTCCTAAAGTTTTGCGCCCTATCAGCTGCCAGTGGCTGGAGCAAGAGCTCTCTTATTGTCATGTTTCGACAAGGATTATCTGCTAAACTACAGCTGCATACAGTTTCTTCCTGGTCTACACAGATGACATCTTGATATACTCCCAGAGCCTGGCTGAACATCACCGGCACATTTTGTAGGTCCGAAAGAAGCTACAAGTGTTCAGTCTGTTCCTAAAAAGCCAAGAAATTTCAATTTTACCATTTTGAGATCCAGTTTCTTGGTTATATTGTCAATCAGTATGGTATTTCTATGGACAAGAGGATTGCGGAAGCTGTCACACCCAAACCAGTCAAAGAACAACAGCAATTTCTAGGATTCACCAACTTCCACCATCGCTTCATCCATAACTATAGTTATATAACCTATCCACTCACCCCTCTTCAGCGTGGGGAGCTCAAGTCTCTATCCTTGTCCAAAAAGCTTTTCATAGTTGACGTTGATGCCTTAACTATTGGAGTCAGAGCGGTGCTTTAGCAGCAGCAAGGAATGCCTCCCTAACTCCATCCATTTGTTATCTTCTCCTTTAAGTTCAACCTGACAGAGAAGATTATGACATTGGTAACTGGGAACTTTTAGCCATCAAGATGGCCTTGAAAGAGTGGAGAAACTGGCTTGAGGGTGTGTGGACAAACCATAACAATCTTCAGCACCTCTACAATACTAAGCATCTCAGGGCTCTGTTCTTCACCTGATTTGATTTCAAGATTCCCTAACACACTGGTTTCAAGAATGGAAAAGCTAATGCATTCTCACATTCACTCCCCAGATAAGTCTATATAGCAGCCTTAACATGTTCTTGGCATGAAACTCATTCATACTACTCATGACTCTGTTGGTACTGCTCATGTATGGGCCAATCAAACCCCCTCCTTGCTTCGAGATCTGTACTGGTTGTCCAGAATGGCAAGAGATATTACATTTACATTTAGTCATTTAGCTGACGCTTTTATCCAAAGCGACTTACAAATGAGGACAGGAAGCAACTTCGATTACAATAAGCGACAACAGTGCATAAGTGCTATACACAGGGCTCAGGTTTTTCAACACAGTATAAGTTTTTTTTTTGTCCCCAAATAGAAGTGGGGGTGTGTTAGTAAATTAGTTGCGGAAGAAAAGGCGAAAAAGATGAGTTTTTAGTTGTTTCTTAAAAATGGCTAATGACTCAGCCATTCTGATGGAGATATGGAGTTCATTCCACCAACCGGGCAGATTGAAAGAGAGGGTCCGGGAAAGTGATTTCCTCCCACGTTGGGATGGAACCACCAGGCGACGTTCATTAGCAGAACCCATTTCCTGGTGGGTACATAAGTGCGAAGGAGTGAGAGTAGGTAGGGCGGTGCAGATCCAGTAGTTGCCTTGAAGGCAAACATCAGAGCCTTGAATCTAATGCGAGCAGCTATTGGCA
>JAZGTJ010000618.1:0-45765 GCA_036877575.1 Botia almorhae | reverse complement strand
TTGAAGACCACTCTAGCTGCTGCATTTTGAATCAACTGCAGGGGCTTGATGGAGCAAGTCGGAAGCCCTGCAAGGAGGGCATTGCAGTAGTCCAGTCTGGAGAGAATGGTTCATTACATAATCATAAGCCTGTCATCTGGATACCACCCTTCGAATGGGAAGATGGAACAGTAGGTACATCAGTAGGCAGAAGGTCACTTCCGCTGAACATTCTGCCACAACCACCTGAACTCCTGGAGCTAGTTCTTCGCCTGGTCAGAGTGCGCACAAAACTCCCTACACCAGCAAACCACCAGCCCAACAGCCTGCCATCATCCTTCTGAGGAGAGTGGGAAAGTCTGGGACTCAGCTCTTCATGCTCATCATCTGTGATCCATCTGGAGGCAAAAGAGCCATGCTGACATTCGCTGGACTGCACTTACAACATATGAGATCCAACCAAGGACATCAGTTTACGCCTTCCGTGCAAGAAGCTCTCAGGTACATTGGTAGATGTAGAAGATCATCAAGGAGATATTTTACATTTATGCATTTGGCAGACAAAGCGACCATTCGCTTTGAATGTACATACAGGACATTCAAGTTACACATTTCATCAGTATGTGTGCTCCCCTGAAAATTCGAATTCACAACCTTTGCACTGCTAACGCAAAGCTCTACCAACTGGGCTACAGGAACTTACTCACTTTCTTTCACAGAATTTGGTGATAGTGACAAACCCCCCTTGCTGCCAGTTGAGGTAGATGAAGTAGTGTTCGCTGTTCGAGAAATCTTCTTCAGTCTCTTCATTCCAGTTCATTCTCATTCCACAGTCTCCATGTGTGCAACCACCTACAGGGAAAAGGAAATTTACTTTCAATAACAGTGACTGTTGTTCCTCAGTGAGTGTACTTCCAAGCCCTTCTTCGTCATTGCTGTTGCTGCCCATTTAACTCAACCTGCTCTCTTACTTAACAATTGTCAATAGAGTGTATTTGTTTATACTTACCAGTGTTTACAATGTGTTTTTTATGACAAGAACAATTTCTGTAGCATTTATACTACTGAAACAGTGAACAACTCATTTAAATCCAGCACTTTGGTTCAATAAAACTAGTAAAAAGATTAGGCTATGATTAGTTTTGTAGTTGATTTTTATCATATATTAGTTGATTTTTTTATCATATATATTTTATCATATTTTTAAGTAATTAAAAAACGTTATTTGTTACTGTGACAAGGGTTAGGGTTAGAGTCTCTTTTGGGATCTAAATCCTGACTAAAACTACATGAATACTACTACTCTGCACGAAATAGCATAATTTGGTGAGCAGTTAATATTATAGATTACTATATTTTAAATAAGTATGTAATTAGTCATTTCAAAAGGATCACATTCTAGTTTCTTGATACGTGGTTTCCTTTTAAGGGAACTCGACACTGCATCTGGTTTGACGCTATGGAGAATGTTTCATCATGCCAATATAACAGGCCCACGGCAATGCTTGATGTGCATTAGTTGCACCTGCAAGTATATTAGGGCATTTTAGAGCATGGCATCACTTTTTTTGTCTTCAGGAGCCATTTGTCATAGTTCTCTGGGCCATCAAATGCACAGCCACTGTTATAAGCCTGGCCTGCCTATATCTGAGGACTGGAGGTGGGGTCTGAGGCAGAGCAATGCTCCCCATACTTCTCTGCCTTTATGGGGGCAGACCACAGTAGCGAAGTGATGTGGGGAGGAAAGATGCCAATGACGGGTGACACAAGAATAAGAAAGTAGCCCTGTCTCACCTTATTTTCGTGTCCTGTAGTGTTGCATAAACACTTAGACAGGCTCTAAATATTGGACCGGTGATGATTATGATGGCCTTTTTTCCGCCTACTGGTTCAGCAAGTGCTTATCAGGTCATTGTAAGAATTACATGAGCGTTTAGGGGTTGTGTTGCCGTCCCAGATATCAGGGCTGTATTGGTAGGTGGCCACTGTATAAGCTATATAGGAAATAGCTGTGCTAAGGAGTTATAGCTTGTCATTGGCAAGCTTCACTTGACTGGCGGTTCATTGGGGTGAGAGCTGTGATGCTCCCTATTAGAGCTTATTCATAGCAGGCCTGTGGCATGAAATACACTGCCACTAGCCTGGGAGACCCAGGTTTGAGCGCCACCTTGTTTCTGGTTCAGACTCTCCCAAGGTTGCAGGTTCGAGTCTCAGGTCCGGCAGGGATTGTAGGTGGAGATTGTGAATTACCAGCACTCTCTCCACCCTCAATACCACGACTGATGTGAGACCCTTGAGCAAGGCACCAAACCCCCAACTGCTCCCTGGGCGCCGCAGCAATGGCTGCCCACTGCTCCTGGTGTGTGTTCACGGTGTGTGTGTGTGTGTTCACTACTGTGTGTGTGCGCACTTGGATGGGTTAAATGCAGAGCACAATTTCTGAGTATGGGTCACCATACTTGGCCTCACGTCACGTCCTTTCCTTCCTTTCCTTTAAACATTTAACATTTAGTGGTTGAATTCTTTTGAATTTTTCGTCTTCACTTCCTTGACTAATTTACTAACACACTGCCACTTCTACTTCTACTTCTTTATAAAAAAAACTGTAATTGAAATACCTAAGACCTGTCTATAGCACTGATGCCTCTTATTGTAATTGAAGTTGATTCCTTGTGTCACAAACCAAAAGAGCACAGGGACCCAACTGCAAACAATCAACAGTTTATTGACAGAATGTGAGAAATTAATCACAGTTCAATAATCACGTCAACCTCCGGAGTCTGATAACCACCACCAGTAGAGAGAACGAACCACCAGTCCAGTAGAGTAGCTTGCAGTGGAGTTGTAAATTGGATCAACACCACAGACAAGCTGAGAGACCCCACCAGCGCCAGCAGGTAGAACACCAGTTGATGGCATAGACGAACAGCAGAGCGAAGGGATCCTTCAGCGGATTATCACTGGCAGGTGAGTTACAGGTTGCGCTGAACTGGCAGTGCAGCAAGTGATGGCAGATGCAGGAAACCGGGAGAAGGATTGAGGCAGTGAAAAGGGAAAAAAGGGAAAACAGACGTCCCTTGGGCGGAGAAGTGCCTGGGAGAAGGTCAATGGCACAATCGAAGGTCAAAATCACCCCCAGACTGTGACCACCCCCAGATAGTGGACGCCAGAGAGATCCGCTGCTTCCTCCTGTGGAGAGGGATAGACAGAAAGAGCTCCAGGCTAAAATAGATAGTCTTGACCAATCAACGTGAGGGTTATGAAGACTAAGCCAAGGCATGCCCAAAATTATGAATGCCTCACGAACAGGCGTAAGAAAGAAAACAATCTTCTCACGATGATTGCCCGAGATGATCAGACTTACAGGGAAAGTGGTGTGAGTGATGGTGACCATGGGGCGATCATCTAGAGAGTTGACACGGATGGGTTGAGCAAGGGGAACAGCTGGGATACCCAAACTGGAGGCAAAATCACAGTCAAAGAAATTGCCTTCCGCCCCGGTGTCCACCAATGCCGTGGCAGTAGAAGACACCCCTTGGAACAAATCACAACATTCTGACAGACATAAAGACGCAGACGGGGAGACTGTTGCAGCCAGGCCCACCAATGTTCTCCGCATCACCGGTGGGCCTTGCCTTTTAACGGGCAGGCTTTAACCAGATGGCCTGCCCCCCCACAGTAGAGGCACAACCCCTGCTCGACTCTTCGCTGGCGCTCATGAGATGACAGTTTGAGGCGGCCGAGCTGCATGGGTTCGGGGTTCTCTGCAGCGCCCTCTACCACAGGAGAGGGTTGACCACACTGTGCCTCCTCCAGCGTGCTCCCAGACCTCGATGCTGAGCCCTGCGGTGGAGGCGGGACTCCACACGCAGAGCCAACTGAATGGAATCTTTGTAGGTCGGCGGTGGATCTTGGGCTGCGATGATATCCTGGATGGTCTCCATCAGGCCCTTGAGTGCAGGGCCTGGTTGTACCACCCGCAGGAAGCCACCAAGGTCTCAAACTCCACCATGTATTCAGTGACAGAGCGGCTTCCCTGCATGAGCCGTACCAACTTGGATGCTGCCTCATCCCCCCAGACCGACCGGTCAAACAGCTGAGTCATCTCCTGCTCAAAGTCCGCTAGAGTGTTAACGCAGGGCGCTTCAGCCCGGCAGACTGCTGTCCCCCACTCGCGGACCTTTCCTGTGAGGAGGGTCAAGATGTAAGCGATCTTGGTACGATCGTCCGGAAACATCCTAGCCTGCATCGTGAAGACGACAGAACACTGAGAGAGGAAAGCACAACATGACTCGGGGTCACCGTCGTAGGTGGGTGGATTGTTGACCTTGATGTTAGGCCCCCACCCTGCCTGGAAGCGAGTGGGAGAAGCGACCAGTCGACCTGCCTCGTTTTTACCGTCGAACCTCCTCCACTGCTAGTTGAAGGTTGGTGAGGCCCTCGACGATTCGTTCCATTTCCGAAGAGAAAACGCAGAGTTGGGAAGCTTGCTGGCTGAGTAGTGCCCCCTGCTGGGCCATCGCGCCCCGAAGAGCTTCAAAGTTTGCTGGGTCCATTTTTGGTCAGACCGCCCTGTCATGAACCAAAAGACCACAGGAACCCAATTGCAAACAATCAACAGTCTATTGACAGAATGTGAGAAATTAATCACAGTCCAATAATCACGTCGACCTCCAGAGTCAGATTGCCACAGGGAACCACCAGCAAAAGAGAGAATGCACCACCAGCGACCAAACGACCACCAGCACCGGCAGATTAGCTTGCAGTGAACTGGAACTTGAATCACGCTGCAGACGAGCTGATAACCGATAACCGCCACCAGTAGAGAGAACGAACCACCAGTCCAGTAGAGTAGCTTGCAGTGGAGTTGTAACTTGGATCAACACCGCAGACAAGCTGAGAGACCCCACCCGGCCAGCGGTTAGAACAGGTGTAATAAGGTGTAAGTTGAGTAAACTTTGTGCAGAGCTTAGATGAGTTTTCCTACGCAGGGAATACACTACAGTATGTGCTGTCCTGTTCAGGTTTTCTTAAATCCTATGTTAGAATACGTTCATTCATGGACTGTCTAATAACAAATTGTAAATATTTTCACAGCAGTTTATGGTAACTGGGCCAGAGCACATTGCAGTGTCTGCAATGTTTGTGTTATAAAACATTTTTCAAAGCATTTTTTTAAGAATATTTTTTTTTCATTAGTGCCATATACAATATAAGGCTTAGAAATGCTAAATTTAGTTTTTCTCAAAAAATGCATTAGGTATAGTTTATTGGGCTTTTTATGTAATATATATCTATAACTAGGGCACTTTTAACAGAATGTTTAGTCTGTGCATCACTGAGTTGGGATAACCTGTCAGAAACAAGAGAGTAGTATTTTTCTTTATGACTGTGTGGCAGAAATGTTTTAACTGTCATTTTTTTAAATAAATTTTTAGATTGGCTCCAAGTGGAAAGATGTGGCTTCCAAATGTATCCGAGGTCACTTCCAGCCCCTCCTTCTGTTCTATGCCAACCCGGATGGTACTGCTGTGTCCAATGAGGATGCCCCCAGACAGACCACTATGTGGTCCTGTTATAACTCCCCCCTCAATGGAAAAGGGACAGGTAAGACTGCTTCTTTTGTTTGTAGTGGTACATTCAAATGAATGTAAACAGATTTTCTTCTAAATAAAGACTTTCTGTCCCACAGTTTACAAACAGTAAAACATTTTAATCAAGCTATTGTTTTCAAAATCACTGCTATTTTCAGTTGCATCCAGGAAATTATATTCAAATCTGAGGCTTACTGTATATATGAATAATATTTAAAATAATTTATGATACTTCTTTATAATATTTGTATTACATATTTACAGACCACCTTTCAACATTAGCTAAGAGTTATGTAAATTGTGCTTTGCATTCCGAATGTAGCTTTCCTGTAGCTCAGTGGTTAGAGCATAGCGTTAACAATGCCAAGGTCATGGGTTCAATCCCAGGGATTGCACATTGCACATGCCTAAATGTAAATGTAAATGTTCCATTTGTATCTCAGATTTTAAGCACAAATGCTCAGCATAAAACTGGGATTTGCTGGGTGGATGAGTTGATTTTTGCATGGGTGTCTGAACTCTACAGAGGACAGGGATTATCACCCATGCGTTCTCTCTCTGTCTGGCTTCCACTTTATTGCTCTCTCTCTCTCATCTCTGTCTCTCTCACTCTGTCTGTCTGTCTGCCTGTCTGTCTTTCCTAATCCTTTCACTCTGGCCTCTGCACTTCACTTTTATCTCCTGTCCCCTCCACCAAATTCTCCCTCTATTTTCTCTTTTACTCTGTCTTTGCTCTCAATGATGTGCTAAATGGATGTTCTGCCCAGGCTGTCATACTCACAAAACCCTTTTGGAATGGGAAAACATTCCTATTTTTCAGTAAATATCTGTAAGTAGTGTATCTTTTTCTTTGTAAGTACAGTGGGATGCAGTTGAAAGCATTGTTTTCTGCATTGGTGACTCTTGCAGTTTTACAGCAATTTTTCATTGGTACTGTTTAATAAATATGTCAACTAAATAACTTTTATGCTGTGCTGGGCTTTTGGGTATTTTTCATGGGGAGTCTTTTGTAGATTGTGAAAGTCTTAATGTGTTCCCTGGATTTGTTCCTCTGGTGCTTTTGGAAAGATGTTTAACATGGGATTTGTGCTAGCTTGCTCTTCTAGTACCTGCTTAGCTATGTGCTTTAGAGTGAGCTGGCAACATTTCTGCTAAGCAGAACAGCAGTGCAGTGCAAAGTGTCTCTGTAGTGATAGTCTGCTTTCAGTGCCAGGAGTTTATCAGATTTTCACTGTCCAACCTGTCACTTTTCACTGTTTCTTTAAATATAAATAGCAAAAAATGACAAAAACATAACAAAGGATATTTAAACATTTTAAAGTTCAATTGCAACAGCACTGGTTTGTTCTCAAGGTCAGCTCATATTTTGAATCGGCTTAGTGTAGGATTAGGAATAAAATTTAGATTTATTTGGTCTGTCTTTTTAACCTTTTTTGTTTTGTTTTCAGGTCAAAGGTTACACTAGCTATTTTATGATTATTGAACATTCATTTTTTCTGTTTTGGTAGTTTGTATTACTTTGATATTATGACATATTTGTTTGCTTAATCATATCACTGTGTACAGAAACAGATTCATGTTGTTCTTCATCTGCTGGGTGGGCAGTAATCCATGGGTTTGTTTTTCCTCTGCAAACATCTGGGGGGGGGGGGCTTACAGGGTAAAATAAGCACATAATAAGTGTTTCCTCTTTCTCTCCCAGTTGAAGTTTGCAGGCACAGCACAGATGTAATGTAGTTTATAAAGACGTCTCTACTCAAAACTGTTTGTTCAGATGCAAATTGCAGTGGCTTATTTATTAACTTAACACAGTGTCCTCTGGATGCAATACAGAATCATAATACAGAATCAAAATGTAATGGTCAAATTCCATTACAAATGGAAGACCAAATTGGTCTTTCTAAGGTAAAACACAATTACAGCAGGTTGGGGGAGATAGCATCGGATAGGATGTGATAGGATAGGAGGGAACCATTAATGAGTTTCTTGCACCTCTCTACTGGAACTTTGGAGCACTCTTTTGGAGCATTCTTTTGCAAACTGCTACAGGTCATTCAGATTTGAAGGATGCCTTCTCTTAACTGCTGTTTTGAGATCTCTCCATAGATGTTCTATAGGATTCAGATCTGGACTCATTGCTGGCTATTTCAGAACTCTCCAGCGCTTTGTTTGTAACCATTTCTTAGTGCTTTTTAAAGTGTGTTTCGGGTCGTTGTCCTGCTGGAAGACCTGTGGCCTCTGGTGGAGACGCAGCTTTCTGACACTGGCCACTATGTTGCACCCCAAAATTATTTGGTAATCATCAGATTTCATGACATCGTTCACACAGTCAAGGCATTTAGTTCCAAAAGCAACCCCAAAAAATCTTTAAACCTCCACAATGTTTGACTGTAGGGACTGTGTATATGCTTAGTGTAGCATATGCTTTCATTAAATGAAAAGGTGAAGTTTGGACAATTGTAGAATGTACATCATACTGCCCTATGTATCTCTATGTACCTCATGTTGCCCTCATGTTCCCCTTATGTTGCTATTGTCTTTTGTCTAGCTTTGTTTGTCCATGTTGACCTGCTGTTGGTGAGTTTTATGTTCTAAGTCAAGTTAAATGGAATTTTTTGTTCATGTTTATGTGTTTTGTTGATTAAAATGCACTTGGGTTCATCAACTTGCATGCAGGAATTCCGTTTTGTGTCAGAAAGCTAGACCAACATAATGAAGATTTGTTATGTTCATGCCATGAGAATCGTCCCAGTTGAAGATTATGTGGAGAAGTTTTGTGGACTGTGCCATTTTGGATTAAATGAGCCAGTTTGCTCCATGATGCCAAGTGGGTCAATCAGGTGGACTTTAACAGAGTGTATCGATCACGCTTTTCGGCTGAGGGGTTCACCTATTACTGTGGAAGTGATCAAGGAGGAACTCAATGGTTTTGCAGTAAATGATGCCACATCAGAACCCTCTCACATCATGGCCGCCACGGCTGCTCCACCTTGGCCCACACTCACACCTGCTCCGCCCTGGCCCATGCCTGCTCTGCCCTGGCCCATGCTCGCGCCTTTTTTGCCCTGGCCCACACTCACGCCTGCTCCGACCTGGTTATCCAGGACTGTGGGAAGCGGTCCTGTCACACCCCTTGATCCTGTTGCCTTCATTAAACTGCACTTTATCAACTTGCCTGCAGTAGTTCCTTTTTGTGACACTTATAGAAGAAAGTGGGTTTGGAACAGCATGAGTAAATAAACTGAATTTTTTAGTGCTTCGATATATTTCTTGTACGCTGTAAAAAGGTATTTTTTTTCCTTTTTATTCATTTTTACCTTTTAATTCTCTCTTTTGGATAGACACTCAGCTGTCAGGCTCCAGGAAACTGGGCAGTGTAAGAGATGTGAGTACTGGTTCCCAACGAACAAATCAGGGATCCCACAAAACAACAATGCAGTCTTCAGTCAATCGGTGTAAGTCATAACCACCACTAGTGCATGTCCACATGCATGTTTCCGCTCAATGGTTTAAAAGTTTGAGTGAACTGCATTAGAAAGCAACTGATATGATGCGAAAGTGAGAACACCCCAGTATTCATCACACCAATACCTTTTTTTTAATGTTACAGTTAAAGTGCTTCCAGAGAGTCCCAGCAGAATCCGAGAGTCTTCCAGGGAATTTTCTCACAGAGGACAGAGAAGAGAGGGTGAAAGAAGCTACCGAAGGTCAGATTCTCTCCAACACAAAGGTATATATATATATATATATTTATATAGTTTACAGTATCTTCAATTCAGTATGTCATCTTTGTGTCTCTTACTGATTCCTTGTTCTTCCAGTTGATGTTTTTGTTGTCTTGCTTTAGCTTCTAGCCGTCTGTCAAAAAGTTTCTGTTCACCATATAATTACATTTGAAGTTTGGTTAATAATTAATACCATTTCTAAAATTTTTGCTGGAATTAAAAAACATTTAAAGTTTTAACTTACCTTTGTATAAAATGAGAGAACGACCACAGAGTGATGTTAAAGTAGATCTGATAAGAAGATCATTTATTTGGATAAGCAGCCTGTTATACAGTGTTGCTATGGATATACGGTGTTGCCATGGAGAAATATCTCACCACTAAATGCTGTATTCTTCCAATCGGAATCAGGTATTCCAAAGAGATGTGTTATTAATACAAGAAAATTATCCAATGATTATTCACTTAGAATAAGGTTTTATTTGCTATAGTGATTCTGAAATTTGTCATACCATAGCCCTATAATGGTGAAGACTATTATTTAACAAAATTGCAAAATTAGTATATACGTATATATATTGCACAGCATGGAGATTTGTGTGTTGCACATACAGAGAGTGGTTGTACTTAGTAATACACTATTAATCATGTGACATTACCTATAGTTTAAAACAAAATTGCCAAACCTTCATGAGTACAAACTTGCATGGGCCGAGTTTTAAAGTTTTTGTTATTGTTTATAGTTTTTGTTGCGCTGACACCTAGCAGAGTAGATGCAGTATCACATAAAAGTGTACAGTTACTAATGCCATTGTAGAAATATATTTGTTCCCTTTTAGCTATAATTAGATTATTCTGCAAGTGAAGGTGTCTAAGAGAATTGCAGGGATAAAATGAGAAAATTGTGGCTGGTTACGTGATCTTAAGATGTCACCATGAGGCAACTTGTTTAAAAAGAAGTATTTTTTATTTATTTATTATTTTTTCCATTAAAAGTGCTATTATTATTATTATTATTAAAGGATGATTCAAAGAAACTAATAACTAGCATTAAATAACTACAGTAGTAACTATAGCATAACAGCATTACTATAGCTAAATAGCATTAACTACATGTAAAGATTTGCAGTCACAAACATTCGAGTTAAAATAAAAAAAAAATACCACTTTTAAATTCCAATTTTAGAAAACCAGGAAATGCAACCACAAAACATCTAAATTACTAGTTAAGTTCCTTACACTGAACGTTACTTCACTGAATGTTTTTGGGCACAATTAAAATACTACATACTCAAATTATGACTTAAAACGTTTGCAAGTGATTTTTATGGAAAAGCACACAGAAAACGCACACACTATTTAAAGTAAAAAAGTGATCTATTTTACATATAGATAACACTTAAATTACTGAAATTCTGTTAGAACAGCTATTTTAACAAAAAGTTGCTCAAGTTTGCCAAAGACTTGTCTCAGTAAAGCAATGCGACAATCATAGTGTGCATGAATAGCAGACAAAACCTTTTTCAGCTGGGGGCATTTGCTCTAACAGACGGTACTTCTAAGGGCAACTTACACACACAGGAAAAAGTTTAGAGTACTGGCTAACTTCCAGAATAACAGCAAACCATCTGTCCTCTTATATAGAGGCTGTAGCAAGCATTTCTGTTCATGGGAAAAAGCAAAAAAAAAATCACTAGCTTCACTATTTCATGTTTTTTACTAACGTTAGTAAAGTTTTAAACTTTTGAACACTGAAATATTAAGTGGTTTATGTAGAGTAACAAACAATGATTTATGTGGACATGCAGTTTTAATGAGATGCATAGCTGCAGTCTCTACGATCATTTATATGTCTTGGAGCTTGTCTTGGCTATTTGCCTCCTGTGATTCTCCTGTTGGTTTAAAGGGGTTGTTGAAAAGGCTGGAGACCACAAGGTTTAATCATGTGTCATTTATATACCAATAATTGCTTTGGATGAATACATCTACTGAATGGATGCTTTAGACCTATTCACCAATTAACACACATTTCACAAATATATTTTGTTAAAGCCAATAGCTTCATGGGCAGCACTCGAACATAAAGTGCAACTGCGCTTTTAGTGAACCAGGTTCAGTTCCTGGTGCAAGGTATCTTGCCAATGCAATTACACCTTCTCTATCCAATAAAGGCTTAACTTGATCTTTTTAAATGATTTTAAATCTAAGAAATGCTTTATTATATACACTCAGGAAGCAAAATGTGTGGATGATGCTACAAACAATGATATATTTATTATGTGAACAGCAGGTGTTTATAGAAATTGCATCAAAGAATGTAAAATGCAGTGTTTTCTTTTTAAAGATTTGATATATCCTCGATCATCCTCTCCCCCTGAGAATGGTCTGAATCCTCATTCTGACCAAAGGCAGAAAACCCTTCCCTCACAAGGCTCTCGAGCTGAGCATTCATCAGCACATCTTCGTGGATCAACCCAGGAATCTCGTGGAATGACAACCAGCGTAAGCCGTCATAAAGACTCATTGTCTCTGGGCAATCATGGGTCTACAAATCTCCCTGAGCGTGGAAAACCCAAGCCCTCATGGAGACCAGTGCGAGAAGTCCTGAATGTAGACAGCGTGCTAAGTGAACTAGAACGACGTCAGCAGCAGCATGGAAGTCCTCGATGTGTTCGTCGCTTTGGTCAAGAGAGAGGGCTGATAAAGGAAAAACAAAAAAGTCTGATGACTATTTATGAAGATGACTCACGGCTAGAGACAGAAAGTCAGAGTTCTCAAGAGTCTCAGCATCAGATGATGGTGATGCAGCCTAAAGGTGGAACTAATGTAGCACAGCGCAGCGATAACTGGATGATCCAGAGGACAGAGTCAGGGTACGAGAGCAGTGATAGGTTAAGCAGTGGCTCCACCAATCCTGACTCACCAGGTGTGGAGAATTTCACAGGCAAAGAGTTAAGAACCAATCAAGATGCACAGCTCCTCAGGTAAGGGAGGTTTAAAGTACAGATACATGTGCAATTATTCAAGTTTTGGAGTATTTAGTCTTAAATGATTTTTGTCTGTTTCCTCAGGGATCAAGGCCATAATAATCAAGGTGACTCAAAAATGGAGGCAGTGCGTTCTCCATTGTACCATAGTGAGTATTACCCATGCACCCCATGGCATGGTGTTAAAAGACATTTATATAAGTATATATAAACTCATATTCGCAGTTACAGTCAAGAACATGCTCTAGATTTTCTCACTTTTGTCTTTGAAAAACTTTTTGTCAATTCAGTAACAGAAAACAGAAAACTAAAAAAAATGAAGACCCTATTTATTTGTATCTTGAAGTGCTTTACTTCAGTCCCAAGTGAACTAAGACTAAAGTTTTAAATAACCAAGCAAATTCAAAGTCCCAATCTGTCAGCTTTCAGCACTTTCCAAAAATGGGAGAAAATTGGTTTAAATAAAAAAAAGTGTTCAAAGACAAAAATAAAACATCCGAAACTGGATCAAATGTTTGATGTTTGATTGTTAGAATCCTACAAAATTACCTGTTAGTTAGAAACAAAAATACCAGTTAAATTCTTCTAAAGAATTATGCTGCCAAGTAATTTAAAATTTCAATTTAAAAAACATTTTTTAACGAAGAGAGAGAGACAGTAATTCTACATTATATATGTATATTACTTGCACTGTGATTGTGCGGCAGTTGCAAAATCAGACCTTTAATAGTTCTGTCCTTCAAATCTGCATGTAGTATTTACCAGCCATCCCAGTTTCCCGGAAGGCCTGGAATTTTAAAGCCCTACTTAGCAAAGAGAAAAAATAACAGAAGCTTATGAGCCAGTGGGAAAACACACAGTTAGAAAGAGAGAGAATTTAAAGAGGCCAGAGAAAGTAAAAAAACAAAATCAGCATCAGTTGTAAAATGTATTCCATAGGCTTACTGAAGCCTAAATCTTTAACTTAGTACCACATGTCATATCCTGTGGCTTTACCTCACATGGAGCTCAGCAAGTTGGCAGGAAAGAGATGAATAGTCTGTCTATTTATAAATAAGTGAATAGGATGTGTCCTAGTGAGAGTGTCTGTGCCTGCTGTGATCATCTGAGGGGGATTTTGACTGCTCTATTTTTCTGACACTGCACACTTAAACTAGAGAGACAAAACCAACCTTTTATGCCTTATTGTCTGGTTTATGTCTGTCATTTCAGTCTCAGAAAATTAATGTTCATACATATTTCCATTTGAATTCCTGTCTCTTTTAGGTAAACATTTGGGTAAAATTCAGGGACAGATCTCAGAACATCTCGTGAAAGGCAGCCCAAGTTCAAGGTATTTACCAGCTTTATCTTTAGCTAGCAAATATATCACAATGTAAAACCTGTCACTTAAAGAGCAAAACTTGGTGGTGCCTTAAAGGGATAGTTTACCCCAAAATGAAAATGTATGTCATTCCAAACCTGTAAGGCTTTTTTGCTTCTGAGGTGCCCAAAACATGATACTTTAAAGTACGTTGGTAACCAAACAACAGTGGCACCCTTTGACTTTCATTAAATGGACACAAAACTGAGATATTTCTACTGAGATATTTCTTAAAATGAAGAAAGAAAAAAGTCGTACAGGTTTGGAATGACATGAGGCTGAGTAAATGGCCATTTTTTTGCCTTTAAAAGGATAATCCAGTTTAAATGTTAATAGTGCTGTGAGTGATTTTTTAAAAATGGAATAGCATAGAGAAAATGTCCATTTTACCTGACGTCACTGAAATACTATAGGTGTCCTGAAATATTACATTTGTCTCTGTGATAGCCAAAGGTCGGTTTTAAGGTTTATTTCCTTTTTAACACCAGTCTCCAGGTGTCTCCTTGTGCATTTGTCTTTGTGGGTCAGAAAGGCAGTGTGTTCAATTCATGAGTGGCAAATGATAATAATTAAAAGCTAACATTGCTTACATTATGCTATTTTGTGGCATGCTGTAGTATTCCACAAAAATAATTTTGACATACTTAAAAAAAAAAGTACTTTAAAAAATGTGAACTTCTAATGGAACATACATGGTAAACTCTGTGGGGCAACCCTATAATGGTGTGTTTTTGTTTGTTTTGACAAACCTAGGTATGATTCTTTGAACAGTTAAATTTGGAGGAAAGATATTAAAAAACATCAATAAGAGTGTTCATGTTTTACAGAAGGAAGGTAAGATATTCATCCTGTGGCTGCAGGAAAGGGGGCAATGCAGAGAGGAACCCATCGGCCAATGAACTTCAAGCAGAGCAACAAGAAGTTTCCATGCGATGGCATCATAATCCAGAAAGCCCTTTATTAAGGCGCTTGGGCAAGATCAGTAGTCCTGACTGCAATAGTTCTGATGAACTTACTAACACTCTGTCAGAGCAAGAAGACAGCGCTTATCGTTCCAGCACCAGTGAGGTGGTGCCGCATGAAACCCCAGTTCTGATTCGCTCTAGTTACCTGCGGCCAAGGGAAGAGACAGCCATAGCTACATCTATGCCAACTCACTCCAAACATGCAGAACGGCATACTGAGATAAAGACTCCTCCTTTTCGTCCCAGAACATTACAGGAAATGTCACAGACAGGTTCCAGGGCATCCGGGCGTGGTGCTCCATCATCAAATTCCAGTGCAGTACACAAACGAATGGAAGTCAGTTGCACTTGCCCAAGCTCATCAGATGTAAGTTCAAAATCAAGTTCTGATCAAGAGAGAGGGGAGCAGGTATCCAGTGAGCCTGAAGAAAGGTCCTGCAGTTGGGAAAAACCTTCTCCCTCAGTGTCTCCAGGATCTGGAGTAGCACTGACCACTTATTTCTCTGTGGATAATTGTATGACAGACACATACAGACTGAAGTATCACCACCAGAGGCCACTGGTTCTCTCCCTACCAGAGTCAAGAGGACCTGTTAGAGAAGGGAAAGACTTGATACACTTGAATCGCACAGAGAGCCAATCTGAGCGTGGCAAAAATAAGACTGACTCGGGTATGTTAAACTTCAGCTGATCTGTTCACTTTTTAAATGATTATTGAGATTATTTGGTGTTTTAATTGTTTTATGCAATTTAGGATAGCCCATTGTGCAGCTGGTTCATGTTGTGGTTTGTGCCTTATAAAAATAAATTCTCTTATCAACTGATCAGAGTTAAGTGGGAGACCATTCTTAAAGATCCAGTTACTAACACAAAGGTTTATTATTATTTAAGAAATGGATAAACCAGCAACATTGTACCAGATATTTAGTTGCAAAGGCAGGTAGTATCTCTGTGTTGCTTTGAATACAAAAGTGTACACTAAATTTATATGAATATACTACATATGTAAAGAGTAATGAATATAATGAATATGCTACATATAAATATTCTTTACAGGCAATAGCAACAAGCCCACTGCTAAATGGCACCCTGTTACTTCAAAGCGACTGGATGAGCATGGGTATTTGTGAAGGTTTTGGTAAGTTATTCTCTTCTAAACATTGTGAATTGCACCAAACATTCAGAAATTAATGTGTTAGTGAAAAAACTAAACCTAAAAGTAAATATACATGTACAAAATGTACAAAATAACCAAAACAATAATGATTAATGAGTGTGCGTAATGGTGCTACTTGCTGTGGTACAATGTTTAAATTAAACACTTTATCTACAGTACCAGTCAAAAGTCTGGACAAGGGTGGAGTAGTTGTATTGGGGCATGTGGGGGATCCCATTGCGAACTGCCCTTTTATCTTTGCACATTAAAACGACCCTCTTTAATTATTTGGATAACTAATAAAATGTCAAAGTATACTATTATACAATAAATCTTTCTAGCTATTAATACCTGATGAAACAATTAAAATAAATCAGAAATAAGCAGAAAACATTTCTCTGACCTATAGCCTATTGGTAATAATTAATGAAGCATAAATAGGTGTGCCCAAACCTTTGACTGATACTCTATTATTTAAAATGTTCAAGGAACACGTATAGCATAACCAGTCTTTTTTCCTATCAGGTCCTGATAAACCGGTGAGAAATATTGCAGGAGAATTGCCAAAGAAGACTAAATTTACATTGTTTTGCATTTGTAATTACAATGTAATTGTGGAGACTAAAGGCAAGGATGGGCTGACCTGCCCATTTGCACCCTCTTCCTGTAAATTGTGATGCTTGAGTTTCTTTAAAAAGCCATCCACTGGAGGGCAGTATGCACTTTGGCTTGAAACAGTATTTGCTTGTGAACATGAATGACCATGCTTAATATTGAATTTATTGAATATCTTTTACTGAATTGTGACAGGTAATATTTAAAAAATAGTCTTAAAGACAGAGACCTAAAGAAAAAATAGTAATTGTGTCTGTTGCTTTATTTTCACTGCAAATGGACCTTTGTAAATACTCCCTAGAGGTTGTTTGTGGAGTGCCTTCCTGCAATTTTTCATGCAAAATATTGACATGATAAAGTAAATGAAAATGTAAAATGATACCCACTATATATTTTTGGAGATGTCTATGCATTTATTTTTATTCTTTGTTTAATAAATTTCAAATGTCCCAAAATTGGTGTGATTTGTTTATGAGAGTGATGTGCCGACATAATGCATTTGTTTAAAAGGAGTTAATCCAACATGGCATGAACAAATATGACATGCAGCATATAAACTGAAAACACTTCCACAAAATTATGTAAAAACTTCACATATGAAAACTTACAGTACGAATGAGACATGATTTACATACACACACCTTTTTCTTTGTAAACATTAAATATAGGGTTGCCAATTCCAGTAAAGTAGAAATCCACAATAGAGTTGATTTTGGATTTTAACATTCTAACCCCTTTTGAAAATCCTCTTGGCGTCAACACCATCATAGCTATAGCTCTGGGGGAATAAAACATCACAAGTTTGTGTAAACAATGTAACCCAAACATTAAGTGAATATGTCATTATTTAATCTGTTTAAATCTATTCTCAGTACAGATTGAGTAATAGTGTATTGAACATGTGGTGGCTAGACTATGCTACATACACAAATAAAAATCTTACCTGTACAAGTTCATCATTAACAATCTTCCTGGTCGTTACAAGCAACTTTCCGTTGTCCTTGCGAGTGAAGGTTCCCTTCAGCATGTCACCCTCCATGACCCAGGATCCCTGTGACCAAAAGGTCAAAGATAAAGTTCATTTTGAACTGAGCAGCAACAGTGAGAAAACACTCCAGATGTCCTGTTAGTGGCTGTTTGCTTAAGAGGTTTGTGTTGTGTTTGCTAATGGTGGGGTCAGAGGGTGTTGTAAAAGTTACATTAAAATTAACTTGCTGCTGTGCCAAGGAAGTGTCAGAGAACACTATTATAGATTCCACAAAAAATGCCATAAAAAATTCCACCAGCTGTATAACAACTATATGAATATTTTATTATTATTTATGGCTGCAAATATGATGTATGCTGTCAGTTAACCTTCAATAAATGTTTACATTACATTAATTTACAGAGAATTCATAGAATGTTGTGCCTCAATATGAATGTCTTTCAATTTTGTTGGTGTGATATTCTTTCTAAATTGTGATTGCATAACTTGAAACACTATATTCAAGACTTTGCTCATTGTTATCCCTGTGACAAACCTTTGCCCTTACTCATAAAATAATAGAGAAAACACCTGATCTCAAACCAAATATGCTTACAGTAAGCTCAGTGCCATCTGCCAGAGAATAATCAAAGTTAATGCCCAGAGTGAATTCGATGTCCACTGTACGGAAGGTACTAACTTCCTTTACATGGAACTTATCACCAGTTTGTTCCAGGGTGATCTTCAGGTTGTCATGAGCAGCCAGTTTCCTTTTAACCATGTTGATGCCTGTTAAAGATATGCAACCACACGTACACTCATATATGATGACACATTTGGCCTTCATGTTTATGAAAAGATGATTGTAAGAATGTTGCAGCAACTTTCTTTAAATCAAACGACTATACATTACATTATAGTTTACTGTGAGGTTAAATTGACTACTTTATAGTAATTTAATTACTCTCTTCACTCTGCTATACTACTACCAGATGTCACTTACCCATTTGTTCCATGAATTTCTCATAGTTCTCATTGCGGTCCACTTTCCAGGTTCCATTGAAGGCCATGATGACAGATTTGCTGTGATCCTAATGATGGCCAAACTTTACCCTGCGTCCGCCTTTTATACCGGTTCAAGTGACAACACACTTTCTTATCTGAGTACTATCTTTACGCTGATGTGGCCGAGTAAAGCTCAGAGGGTATAAACCTTCCCTCCAAAGCTATACGTTACATCTCCTAGCATGCATCACTCTTTGAGTGATTGTGAGAAAGAGTGGATGCATCAAGCCATTCCATGAGAACAAGCACTCACTTGTATCGGATCGTCAAATATTTACGTCATTGGTGGCTCAGTTGTTCGCACACAAAGTCCTGCTTTTGTCTAAATCATGTGCTGTTTTTCTATGTAGGGCGTTCCGGTTGCTGCACACTGGTGAGGATTTGTGTAAATAACTGCTTTGACACTATAAATGATGCAAATATTTAAGCAAGGATTTGTATGCAAAATAGCAAAATATGTAAGCAAAATATAGTTTAGCAAGCATCATTTGATTTCCTCTGTTGTGTGTACATTGTAAAGCTGTCGAAAAAACATAATAGATAACACATAAATTACTTAGCAAATCTGCTGCCATTTTAACTGCAAGATGACTACAGTTTATTGAGCATTAATCACTGTTCTTGCTTACAGTGTCTCAGATATTAATGAACAAGCTAAACCATTGTGCATCTGTGGCATATTAGTATAGTTTTAATACCATTAGTAAAGTTTAACAAACAGAATTGCAATGAATAGGTGCACAACACTTGTGTCTAAGTGTTGTGCACCTGTTGACATTGGATTAGACACAACACAGTGTTGTCCAATGTCAAATCCAAGCAACATGCAATGCATTATAGAAGTTCCATCACTTGGAATTATAGAAGTTCCAGTCCACTAGAGACTTCATGACAGGCTGAAGGAATATCAGTGTTGGAGTAGCATTACTTCATTTGTAGCCTTGGATCAAATGAAAAATTGATAATCTATGATAATGGTTCATTTCATCATGCCCTAATCTCTCAGCAGCTCAATAAAATATGACCTTTGAAGCTGTATTGTCCTCTCTACCTGAATCCAAAGATAAGAAATCTAAAGAAGTAGATTTATTGTACCTTAAAACTTCATAACCAATAAACTTCATAGCAACACAAATAGTAATGTTGAACCACTGAGGCTTTTAAACATAGCCTACCATTGGATTTGGTAATCTAACATATTATTATATATTGCTGTATTTAAACACAATTATATTATTTATAATAAACCTGATGTAAATTATGCTTAATCTATTAGTTCTTACAATGTCACTATAGGACATAAAACAATCAGTTTATTGACTTCTTGCTCATACACAACACAATCTTTTTACATGATTAATGTTCTAATCTTTGTTGGCAAATTTACTAGTCTTTTGCATTGACAATACTTTAATGCACAGAGACAAGATTGCTGCTGTATTGCAGCTGTAAGACTGTGCATACAATTAGGAAGTGACCTAAGAAATGGTTTCCATGAAAACACTTTATCATCACACAATCATATTGTGTGTGTTGTATTTTTGTTTGCTCTTGAAAATCAAAATTAGACACACATTATATATATGTGTGTGTGTGTGGATATGTGTGTGTGTACAGGTTTAGCTATATTTGTGAATATCCTTACTTGCAGTGCAGTAAAATATCATGACAACCATTTGTGAGGATGTTTAATTGGTCCTCACTAAATAAAAACAGCCATAAATTGCCCCTTATGATTGGAGATATTATTATTAGCTTGATATAAAAACAATGAAATTCTAAGGAATGACCTTACTAATATAGTCAAACAAACATATTTGAGTGTGTCAACACTGTTTGTGTGGTGTTGCGACAAAACTTGATTGCTCCTATAATAATTAATGGCAATATCTACACTGCATGCCGTATGATTTATTTTTCACTATGTGTGTAAATAACTTCTGACCTTAGTTAACAATTAATAAGTTTGTATGTGTTGTGTGTGGATTGCATGGTGTTGATGTGTGGCTGATGATAAAGGCATGGTCTGTAGGTTAGTAAAGGGTAGTGTGCCAGCATGGGTTTGGTTGGGAGGTTATGTTTAACTACACAAAAGACACAAATAAATGATAATTTCTCTGATGATCGTTTAAAGTCTAAATATTGAAAACCATGATCATGGTGTCAGCCATGACGTTACAGAAAGGTTTCAAAGTCTAAGCTAAACTAACATGAAGGCTTAGCTTTGTTAGGTGATACTTGGTATTATAAAGAATTTTCAGAGCTGCATATTCTATTAAAAAGTAAGTTTGTGCCACAAGGAGACAGTTGCATTAATATTATCAAACTAAACAATATTTGTATGATTTTAGATTTGGCTATAACTTTATTTAGGGAGATTGATGAGTATAAGCTCTATGGAGGTTGTTACGGTGGAGGCTCCAGCACCCTCTCCAACGCGGCAGCAGAGGGAGCCATCACCGGAGTACTGAGATCTCAAGTCAGCACTACATTTCCCATCATCCCTTCTGTCCTGCTGATTACTTCCTGTTTGTACACCTGCCCCTCATCAACTCCGCCATATTTAAACCGGACTCAGTCCGGTTTAAATATTGTATGGTCTTGTTAACCTGGTTGCAATTCTGAGCGTTTACTATTGTTTGGATTACCGTGTACCGTTTGGATAGTTCTCTGGTTTTTGATTGTTCTCTGCCTGTCTTTTGACCCTCTTCCTGTTTATCGTTTTGAATGTTCTCTGCCTGCCTTTGACCCTCTGCCTGTTTATCGTTTTTTGAATGTTCTCTGCCTGCCTTTGACCCTCTGCCTGTTTAACGATTTTGATTATTGCTGCCTGCCTTCTGACCCCTTTGCTGTGTTTTGACTACTCATTAAAATACATCGCAGATGGATCCTAACGCCTCAGCGTCTCCATTACAGAGGTGAACAATATAGACAATTGTTTAGTCATTTAATTCAGCAGCAAGACTATTTTATTTAGTAGGTGCAATGCTTATTTCAATAAAATTATATACATAAACAAAACAGACTTCAAAACAATCTTTTAAATAGATCTGTTTTAATACAAGAAATACAATACAATATGCTGTATGTTGTGTAAATAAAAGCATGTGTAGGTTTATTATAAATACATTTCTGTGAAATTTAATGAATGCAAACTTCAATGTCAATGCAATACTGGCACTTTTTAAATACTAAACATTCACTAATTTAGAAAATATTTTGAATCTATTAATTGACTTAATTACAGAATAACACTAAAGTAAATACTGTTGGTTGTAATAATAAAATAACTTGCTCATATGAATATGAATGTTAAAATCTCTGCTGTAATGTAGCAGTGTAAGTATAATTACAATGCATTTTTATGTAGTCCTTACATGTTGTCCTTGGAAACATGAAAAATATACTTGGTTTAGTGAATTTAATGGCGGTTAAGCTAAAAGAATGTCAATATAATACACTGATATAGTGAAAAGATGTTGTGTTTCTGCTCAACATTCAGATTATTCCTCAATTAATGTGCACAATTACAAAAAAATGAATCACTTATTATATTTTTTTAAGGATTTGTAAGTGGTAGTGCTCATTATGATAAATATCACTAAATATTAAGACACAGACATATAGACAAAGTGACAAAAAGAAAACATATTTCTTTAGCTTAGTGATTAAATAAAATGTTCCTGAACATTGCATTTGTACAAGTTATATATAGTTATACAAGTTGTATAGCCTATTTGTACGAAGTTCCAGTTGTATTTTTTGTAAAGTTTTGTCTTAATAGTTGGCATTTAAAACATTATTAAAGTAAACCAAATTAATGGACATTTCCATATTTCTTTGTGAAATGCATACAGTCTCTAATACTTTTCCATTATGTTTTTTTTATCTGTGAATCTGAGATAATTGGTACTTTAACTGCAGGGGTCAATGAAAAGCTGCATCTTTAGGTTTGGTCCCTCAAAGAGAGAAAACCAAATGACCTTGATGAAAAATACCTATTCAGATTTTAGAATTAACATACAATAGCTAAGAAAAGACTTAAAATGCCGTTGTTGTTGCTCCACTATACATTAGGTCTTTTAGGTCTTACGTGAGAGAAACCAAACTTTCATTGGGTCTTTTTTCCCCTTCATGGTTACAGGTCCTCTGTACTCCAGATTAAACTGAGGATCAGCGTTTTCCACTGACTGCAAGCACCTGAGACAAAATCAACAAAAACATTAAATTTATTCATTCAAATTTGTTTTATACTAAAAATTATGTGTAAAATTGTTCACAATCTAATCTTAAAACCACCTTGGTTGCGGTACTTTATAAAAAGTATTTTTATGAAGTACCGTATTTTACGGTATTTTATTTTTGAACTAAAAATAAAAATGCATTTTTATGGTCTTATTAGAGTTCCATTATGGTTCTCCTACCTGTATGTGTACTCAGACACATTTATCTTTCCTTTTTCTCCTGTGGTTTCTGTTCGACTTGTCAGGTTGACCGTGTTTCCAAATAGGCAATAGCGGGGCATTCTCTGACCTATCACCCCTGTGACCACCTCTCCTGTGTGAATTCCAATGGTGATCTGCTCCAAAACATGGCAGTTAGATCGTAAATGTGTAAAGCCTGCAAGCCTGTATACAAATAACCTTAATACACCAAATATATAAAATAACTTGAAGGCATATTTGTATTGGTGACTAGTTTATTAGATCAGGGGTTGTCAAACTGGTCAAGTGACCAAGGAGGCATTAGGGTTCACAAAAACAAAATTTAATTTTGTGCCATTAACCGTGAATGATTCTTACTACAGGCTACATAATCTGGCATATGAAAGAAAGCAGAATGAAAAAGTAATATAAACTGTTTGGAACTTTGGCAGGAGCAGCAACACAGGTGTACAGACAAAACACGTACATGCAACAGCAGTTGTTTTTATTACAAATGCTGTTTGGCAGATGCTATTGTCCAAACCAACTTAAAGTACAAAATATACATTACATTAGCATGTGCCATGTGCATTCCCAGGAAATCAAAATCATGACTATTACAGTAGTTAAACTACAGGAACAGCTTCCCAGCAGAGCCTTCTTAACTGCCAACCTATATTTAAATTTAATTCAGATGTTTCAACAAAAGCAAATAATTATCACATTATCCCTTAGTAGAAATAAACAAATATGAGGCTCCTTGGCATTAAAAAAGGAAAAGGAAGGAGAAGTCTTTTACGTCTTCTTTCTCCAGCAACATTGCTTTTATGAAAGAGATCACCATATCTGACATGAGTTGTTGTTATAAAACAGTGCCCAAGCAGCATAGTATTAAATGTTTAGCATAAAGCTAATATGGGTTTATTTTTAAATGCTAAAGGTAAGGATGTTCCCCTGGTTTTTCCATTTGCCAGACAGTGCTTATGTGAACATGCTTGTGTGTGTGACTGTATGTGTAAGTCTTTCTTTTTTGTGTAAAAGATGGCCATGCCATCTGTCTAATACAGCAAATTCTCTCATGTAGATGCTCTTAGTGCTCAAGTGGCATATCTTTAACAGCGTGTGGTTAAACAAAAGCCCCTGCTGAGACTGCGTGTTTAATGTGTTAGAATGCATTTGTATTCTGGAACTATTTGTAGAAATAATAATACACTTATAAAATATTGGATAAAAAACATGCCTACAGTAACACTGATGAGAGAGGGGGTTGGGGCCATATCTAATGTCATCAGGCAGGTACACAATATATAAACATTGTGATCATGTTGTGTAAACTTTTTTGAAATTTTTATCTCACAAGTAATTAGGCTACTACATGTAAACAACTGCTATAATCAGTACATAATTTGTTCAAATTAATTCACCTTATGTGCCCTCAATGATCATGCTAATGTATTACATTTCAAACGTATCCACAAACCCAAAATAATTTAATTTAATCTGTAATTTACTGTACAAAGTGTGAGTGGTTTGGATATATGCTCTGTCTCAATGGTATCCACAAATGCAAAATGGCACCTTTAGTAGTCTATACAGTTTGGAATTTATTTATGCATTACATTACATACTGTATACACCATGACCTGTATGTAAATTGTAAGCTGTCTCTCCCTTGCTGTCACTTTCCCTTAGCCTTGCAAAAATGCACATTTCCGGGTTACAGCCAGAGAGGGGGGCTGACCTGAGAGAGGGCCTGCAAGTGTCCTTTTTAGCTATGGTTCTGCCCCCTGGGAAGCCGTGTGCATAAAGGCTATGCACATTTTAAAGTCACTTTGAATAAAAGCATCCTTTAAATGTATAAATATATAAAATATGACAAACATTAAGTATTTTCCACGCCTAATCAGTGGTGAATCCTGACATACACATTTGCTTAGAGCAGTTATGTTCTTTGTAGCAGCACCTCCATTTAATCCCTCTATTCCTGATATATTAATCAACTGTAGTAAAATAAATAATAGCAACCTGTTGGAGGTTTTGACAATCTCTATACCGATGAGATTTTTCCTTGTTTTATGTCATCTCTGTGCATGTCATGAGAATTCCCTCAGTAGTCCTACTTTCTGTAACCTTGGTGATGGTATGGTGAAGTTCTACATCATACATCAAACAGTTAGTTCCAGTCCTCCCAACTGATTGGATAAGAATAATCTAAGCATGATGATATTTTCTAACAGTATTGGAACTTATCACTGTTTGCATCACTCCGCTTGCCTGTGTCTGCAGGGCTCCAGACAGGTTGTCAGTCTGTGTTGCCTGGCAACACTGCAATGGTTGATTACAGAGCTGTTGAGAAACAAAGTTGTGGCAACTCATAGACTTCCACTGGAAAAACAGAATTCGGAAGTGACTTGTGTTATGGAGCAACCAACAGTTCCAAACACTGAATAGTTCCAGCACTGAACCCCATTCATTTCAGTGCTTTCCAACACTCTAGTAAGTCGATACAATTTTTGCATTTTTTTTACATTTTAACACATTGGCTGACCTTCTCATGAATCTAGTTAATAGCAGTATTTTATGAAGGTAGCCTTAGTTAATGTTTATTCTTAGATAATAGCCATTTACAGTCTTGTATTATAACTGTGATTAGCTAATGCGAGCAACATTTAACAAACACATCCAGTCATATTTTTAACACTTGAGTAGAATATAGTGATTGGTTTAAGCTGCACAACAAAATCCCTCAACAAAATCCCTCATGGCTTCATGCTTTTTATTAGGACGTGATAGGGAAGTTTAATGCAAAAAATATCCCTATAGTCATTGATGCAGCAAGTTCCAAGTTCTGGCTGTTACATGGTATTTTCTTCTTATTTATTTAATCAGGCAAATATTTCAACATAACCACACACCCTTCATTCTGGTCTTCATTAGAAAGTATTCTGCTTTTTATGAAAGATTAAAATTACTTTCTGTTAATAATTTTTTTCTTTAACAAAAGTGGATTTGTGTGTTGTTTGTTTTAAGCAGGATGGCTTATCTGGTGCAAAGATGACCAGACAGAGCTTGCCATTCCTAAAAATGGATGGAAGAAGCTGGCTAGTTGGGCTATAATATAATATTGAATATAATATAATAATCTAAAATTAGTCAAACTTCTGTCAAGTGCCAAAGCTACCACAAACAAGGCCACACACTTTACTCAAAATCCCTGAGGAGATTTGTTATGCTATTAATATGGTATGAACAGAATAGATATATAATCAGTTTTAGTTACTTTAGTTATTTGAAAAGCCTTTTCTCTGACGTCTTTCTCTTCCTGTCTAGAGGTCGAATGAGTTTTTGCCAATTAAAAGAAAAGCTTATATACCATCTCACTGGATATATTTTAGAATAAAATGTTTTGAAATTGACTGCAATGACCTCAATTGGTTGCCTTGTATATTTTGCAATACTGTCCAATCTTATATGTTGGGTTAAATTGTGCAATTGCTTTCATTCATTGATATTTTAACATTTCAATATTCACTTGTTGTGCATGTTTATGTAATTTGTCCTAACATAAGGATGTGAGTAATTATGACCACAAAAGCACAGGAAACATAATAATATAGACATACATTTGAATGCGTATTCTTCTCTCCAAAACTAAACACAGAAAAAATGATTAATGCTGTCTCTCCATCACTCCCCAGAAAAAAATGCAACTATAAATGTGTAATCAACATAGTAGTTGTTATGGTGGAGGCGCCAGCACCCTCTCCACTGCGGCAGCAGAGGGAGCCGTCTCCAAAATACTAAGAATCACTTCCTGAACTACACTTCCCATCATCCCCTGCGACAATCTGATTACTTCCTGCCGTCACACCTGATCTTCATTTACTTACCTTATTTAAGCTGAACTCAAACTCAGGATCATTGTGAAGTCTTGTTTACTATGGTTGCAATTCTGAGCGTTATTTCTGATTGGTAGTCTGTGTACTGGTTTTGGATTTTCTCTCGTTTTTGATTCTCTGCCGCCTGCCTCTATATTGGATATCTGGTTTATGATTGTTTTCTGCCTGCCTCTGACTATCTGCCTGTTTATCTCTCGACTGTTTGCTGCCTGCCCTGACCATTGCCTGTTTCGTGTTTTTGATTGTCTGTTGCTTGCCTTTTGAGATCTTTGCTATTTGCTATTTTTTTATTAAAACACTGCACATGGATCTGAATGTCTCTGAGCACTCATTACAGTTGTCAATTCACATGGTGTGTTAATATTTAGTGAGAAATGCTTCAAATACTTGCCGTTGCCTGGCTGTCCCATTCAAACAGATTGACTGCACTTGATTTGTTTGGAACTATTAAGAGCTACACAAACCACATGACTGTGGTGGAGAGATCAAAGTGTCGCAACTCTCTTTTTCAATGGCTCTATTTGATTATGCTTCGGATTCTTTTGGAATTATTCTTATTGGGGAAACAAACATTAAACCATACTGCAGGTGTTTGTAATAGGATTAAAATGTAAGTTATTTTCATTTCTTGTACACACACTCAATCATGCTGTTCTGCTAATATTTAATAAAAAGAGCTTTTTTGTGTGACACTGTTTAAATATCCCACATGTACTTGAACTGGTCCTCAATCATACTGTCAAGTCATTGTTCAAAGATAAGATTTGAGCAAACATTCTAATGTTACATCCAGTTCAGTGGTTTCTACAGAGTATGTAGTGATATTATATGACCTTTCAACTGGGGAAGATAAGATGTTCTAGAATGAAAAGACCTTAAAATAACCTAATGTGTAATGCACAAAAGATGTTGAAACTAAGTCTCAAAACCTTAAAAGCTAAGGAATTAAATCAGGATTAAAGTAGTGAGGATTTTATAGAAGCACTGTTTTAAATTCAGTGTTGGACACAAAAAAAATACATTCAGACTGAACTCTGAATTCTCACCTGCACTGGGTCCTCATCAACTTTCACCTGCCCAGCGATCTCCATCATGTCTAGAGCCAGGTGACAGATGGATTTTGCATGGTGGGTGCAGGGCTCTGGCAGACCACTCACTGTCATGTACTTATCACCAACAGTCTCCACCTGTTACAGCAAAGAGAGACATTTAATACTGAGGGGTTTTAATCAGAGACACAAGACATAATTAACTATGAAGGACCCCAAAGGTGCAGTTTAGAAAGGAATTTTTATGCGATAGGCTTAGAAATTTTTCTAGCCCAACAGTTACCCCAATCTTAGAATGATATTTATTGATGGATTTTTAGGACAATCCAAGACCATCAATTCAAATAACATAGCCATAAAACCATTAAATAACTGGCCTTAGTTTGGAGGACAATAGAACATTTAACAAAAATATTGGCAGTACCATTTCCTGTTCTCGAACTCCATACCTATCGTGATGAATTCTAAAAAACATCTTCAGAGAGAGTCCGGTCCCTCGTGAGACCTTTAGATCACATAGACATTCTTGGCTTTAAGTAAATATTACTTTTTTTGGTGAGCCAGCCTTGAAACTCTACCCTACCGTTTTGTTTGGTTAGCTAAGCTACATGAAGTGCATTCTTGTCTGTATGCCTAGGATGTAAATCAAGGATCCTCTCATGCCCTTTTTAAAAAATAGCATTGTACATGATGTGTAGTTAAATGTGTAGTAGGATAAAAACACGCTATTAAGCACATCAAGTTACATTCGAAACATTCGAAATCATGAAAGTAAATATTTTCACTTGTAATGTCTAAATCATGGGTGTCCATGACCAGCAGAGCAATTATTATGCTAAAAAAAATATTATTATGCTATAAAAAGCATAATTTATTTATTAAGTAAAATAAATTCATAATATTCTAGTCTTAGCTATAACAAGACACATAAACTTTTTATATGTAAATTGTATCATAAAGGAAACAATGAGGTGTCAGGTGGCATGATTTTACAGTGAAATTGTTAAATTATTACCCAAAACCATTCACAATACTTAGAAAATTATCAGCCCACATCTTTGCTAACATTCTTGAGTGCTTAAATGTGCCCAACTGTATAATCATTAAATAATCTTCTTTTGTGTTCTGAAAAAGAAAGTCATGGGTTTTGAATGTTATAAATGATGACAGAATTTTCATTTTTGAGTGATCTGTTCCAATACCTTTGACAATACCTTTTTGTTAATTATGTGCGTTTTAGCTGAAACTGGATCTGTGGGTTATGCAGCTGTCCCAGCACTTTTTTTGAGTTGACTCAAAAACTCAAAAAAAAAATTGCAAACTGCAAAAACAACTTGTTCTGAGCAGCTACAATGTTGTGAGGTCACAAAGATATAAAAGCTTTTTGGAAATTTTGAAGCTGGCATATTTATTAAGTTTGCTGAAAGTAACATCAAAATTAGACTTTACTTGCATCTTTAATAGGCCAGTGGCTTTAGAAGCTTTATCTTTCAATAACATGCAGCGCTCAAGGTACCTACCAGTTATATTAAGAATTAGACCAATCACAATTATAATAAATTACAGCTAAAAAAACTTTTAATTTAAGCTCTATTCCCTCAAACCAAAAAACAAATTTTAACAGATACAGTTCCAGGTTACTCCCCCTCACCTTGTACACATAAGGATTCTTCCGAGAATCAGTGAGAATGTCAAATCTGGTGTAGATATCATTGAGCAGGTTGACAATTTTAATGGCTCCCTCTGCAGACGCATGTTTGCTGCAGAACGCATTGAACCCCACAATGCCGCTAAAAAGAATTGTCACATTGTCATACCGCTTAGCCGGTACGGGCCGTTTGTGCCGCAGCTCGTTGGCTACAGAGGGAGGCAGAACTGAATACAGCAATCTGAAACAAAAAGGCATTCATTACGGTATTTACATACATATTTTTCACTGAAACACATGTGTCCACTGTATTCAATGTCACAAAATAAAAGATGCAGCCACTTTGAGTCATTTGAGTCATATTGTCTAATTGTATTGTTGTGTAGCCATTTAAAGCAATTCAGTTGTTTACTGCAGTTTGTTAAAAAGGTTGTTCAGCAAGACACAAAGGACTTTATCTAGTTCAGAATGAATTCTTTTGTGAAATTCATATGAACTGACCATGGAATATCACTATTCCTCCCCTGAAGGTTAAGTGCTAATTATCCACAGAGCTGTGTTTGTGTGCTGGCTCCCTGCATTTAGACATTTATCCATCTGTTCCATCTCAGGGATTTGTAGAGCTGTCTAATGCAACATCACATGAAAAAATAGATTTAAATGACAGATTTTATCACTTTCAGTCTACAGGTTCCTAATAAACAAAATAATTGAGATTTTAAGAACATATTTCTTCTCAGACTCTTGGTCCAGTAACTTAACGCTTCACTGCAGTCAGCACGTCTTTCTCACATACAATGCACTGTCATGGTAACTGCCTTAAGTATTATTGTCTGGCAAAGCTCCTAAATTATGAATAAATATGGCTAGGCTTGCTACAGCTGAGACTTTCATGGGAAACATTTCAGTGATTTGGTCTGTTCATGGTCTCGCAAGAATACAAAACAGACTACTTATAAATACACTTGGATTTCTATTTTTCAGACATCATAAATAATAGACGTTATGCAGACCAAGCAGATGCTGTATGCAGTAGATAGTAAATAATTCAACAGTGTGATTTGCAGAAAATATAACAATTGAAACAAACATCTAGTTTGAGAGGCAAAACCGACTAGTACGGAATTAATCTGCATATACAAAACTGTCCCAAAAATCATGCCCATAAACCTTGTCCTAAATTGTCCAACTGCAAGTTTCAGTCCAGAACGCCTGCTAGTGAAGATAAGACCTTACTATTCAGCACCTTCGGAATATAGCCCAATTGTCCACCTGTTATCAACAAGTGACATACATCCAGGAAAAAAATGTGTACCTATTACTACTGGAAGTAAACAGAGAAACCTTATTTGAAAAAAAAACTGATTCAAAAACAAACTAAAAATGTTGCCCTTAGAAGGACATCAGTTCTGCTCTGTAAAAGCCATTAACCACACATCAGCTACTCACAGTACTTATTTACTACAAATGTACAACTAGTAATTTGCAACACAAATTCTGATGGTTATGCAGATTCACTAACAGGACTAAGAACAGTCTTGTCTCCAGTTTTGACTACAGAATTATATATTGTTGTATAGCACTAGCCAGTTTTTACTGTCTGGGTTGATGGAAATTAGAGGATCTAGTGGTGTTCAAGGTTCTCCACCAAATTTAATAAACAAACACAGCTCTCTGGCTAAGACAGACCGACTCCCCACGGAGAGCGCAAACACAGCCTCATTTTCCAAGCAGAGACGGCCATCTTAAATAAACACTACATGGGGAAAACAAAGTGAAATTAATTTCATGCCTATTTTTTACCATGATATGTTCACACTTATGCCTTCATCATTCTTTTGAGCAGTTTTCCATGACATGTTACATTACAACTTAAGTGTTACCTACTGTATGTTTCTTGTAAGTCTTACATTCCTTGTCATTTAACAATCTTTGTTGCAATCATCCATTACCTGATAAGATCTTTTCCACAAAAATATATGAATAAATGTTTAAACAAATACTAATTGGAGCACAGGAGTGTTATGATACAGCAGATTGTGTTTACAATTTTCATAGTCATACAACCATAATCCTGCATCCATTTGTATGCAATTTAATTTATTGAAAGCTATTAAAATGCCATCTTAACAATAAACCGTGTCAGCACATGGCATTCATTTAATATAATATGCTCGCTCTGGAATTCACCAGGGCATACTATGCCTTGACACTATCCAGTGTCCGCTATAGTATGCAAACAACCTTGAAATATTTCCTAAATGTTTCACATTAAAAAACTGACCTGTCTGTCTTTTTCTTCTCATCCTCCAGGGCTCGGAGCGTGTGCTGCAGACGGTCGGTCAGGATCTCCAGCTCTTGTGTCAGCTTGTACTCCTCACGAAACTGCTCCCCCAGCAGCACAAGGTCACGGGTGGCATCATGAAGAGGAATGTCACTCAAGTACAGACCTCTCCTGGTCAGGTCATCCAGATTCATAACACTAAGCAAATAACAAAACTTAGAATCAGGGCTATTAATTTAAGCTACTGCAAGTAAAAAATCTTTTGAGAAATATTTAGTAGTATAGCAGTATAACAGACCTATCAGAAAATATCCACATCACAAGATATACTAAAGTTATCAAAGCCTCTGTTGGAAGAAGCTGTAACAGTTGTGAGAATAAACTACAAATGCACCACCATTCTCAGCACCCACACGATACAGTAGTGAGATCCTATATGGGCATAACATAACCACACATTGACATCAAACTGATATTTCCCATGAATGGACATGTCATAACTACGAAGACCAATCACATTAAACTGATATTTCCTGCAAATTTAAACCTGACAGCTCAAATTACAAATCCTTATTATACACTGGAACTGTTTATTCCAGTTCTGCTTGCTGGCGAAGAAGTGTTTGAATCAAATTTTATTGTTTATTGTAAAGTGTCCTTACTATATCAATAAAAGTTATTATTATTATATTAAATGGCCTGCTCAAATTATATGGACTAACCTGATATTAGAAGTTTTAATAAATTCTGCCTCAGCATTATTATTTCATTTAGGAGGCAATGCAGCATATGTACTGCACATATATCAAGTACTATAAATAGCAACTACAGTTTATTTCATATTTCTGAAATGCTATTTTCATCATGAAAGGTGCATGAAATTTATACGTGAATGAAAATAAAGGCATGCTGTCAATGATCTAACTGTCTATCTTCTCTTTTATGTGGAGAGCAGAATTTGCTTCAACTGTAATATTGCAAAGGGTTCCCTATTTACCTCGGTGAGCACAGGAACAGGATGTTTTCAGTCTCTGGTAGTGAGATCATTTGGCCCTTCAGCCTCAGACAGCTGATCTCTGTCCCAGTGAGCTCATCCTCACTCTCTGCAGTCTCTACATTCAACAGACCCTCCTACAGGAAGCCACATACAAAATTTTTCAAGTAGATTCCATGAAAGCAGTACAGAATTTTGCTGTTGTGCTGTGTTTGAATCCCTGTATGTGTGTGTCTGTGATACTGTATACAGAACTGATAACATTGTTTGTGTCAAAAACCATTAACCACAGAACAAAAGGTTTTAGTTAATTAGTGATGGTGTTTTGGCATGTGTGACTGTAGTGAATTGTAGGGCAGACAGACCTTACTCCGCAACACAAAAACAGTGTTGATGTGAGACAAGATGCCATGGAAACTGAAGTCTATGTGCGGCCGCACCAGAGAGAAAACCGAGGGCAGGTTACAAACACCAGGCTGCAGCTAAAAGACGGCACACATAACATGACACTTTTCTGCATTACATTTTATTTAGCTTTTTATACTTTTACATTTTAAAGTAAACTACTTTTGGAGCAGACAAACCTGTGGTAGGACTCTGAAAATGGCATTGCCACACTGTGTGAGCACAAGGTCTTTGTCAAACATCAGGTGGAATGGGAAAGCTTTGCAGAAGGTGTATGGACTGATCCGTGTCTCTTGAGTTCCGTTCTCCTCAAATCCATCCAGGTCTTCATAGAACGCCTCTTCCTCTGAGTCTTTCTCTTCAATCAAGAACTTAATGTGATCACACTCTTCACTCTTTGGCTGAATTACCTAGTGTACCCCCACAAAAAAACAGATTTAGAGTCCGTCTTAGGGACTGTATTTCCAAACCTTACATTTCTTTACAAACTGATGGCAAAGGAAGGAAAATACTGGATGGAAGTTATCAAACAGGCTCATGTATTTTTTGTATATTTCACACCTGTACCTTTTAGCGTGCTTTACAGATGTTACACACGTATATACATAAAGTATATATATATATATATATACACAAGCATTTAACAACACAAATCACAGTCTAAAATGGTGATTGTAAAATGGAGGGCTTGTAAACTTATTGCTGCTTACTTCAAAAAATGTCTTGCAATGCGTGTAGACTAAGCAAAAGGAGACACTACTGCTAGTCTAATTGTGTCTGGGTTTGTTTAATAGAAAGGAATGTTTTATATATTTATGCAGGAGAATTACATCAAACTTTGGGATTTTATGTGATGAAAACATTCTCCGCAGCAGTTTCTCATTTTTCTCTTTAGCAGTGTAATTGAAAATGATCCTTGAAATGGTTCTGTTGCAGACATCATATCAGGCTGTGAATGCAGAGAAGCTGTTGTTTTTTCTCTCTCAGCTTGAAGTTGAGCCCATTTCACTGACGTCAAGCCGCTGTCTCGTTGCCCTGCCATCACCATGACAACGATAGCTAACTTTTTTTCAACAAGTCAGGTGTTACATTTGGAGGGTCTGTCGATTGGACTCCCTTAGTTCACACTAAGCCCAGATGGAGTAAGAGAGATAGAAAGAGCAGTCTGCCGTCTGGGAAATGATTAGCTCTTATTGGTTAAGGGGGATTTATTTGGAAAATAAGGCAGAGACTACAGTGCAGTGACAAAGAAATAACCTTAGGGAGTCCATCTTAATGTTGTGTACTGATGGGCGCCTTTGTGAGAAAGAGAAAACATCTACCTCAGATCTATTTTCAGAGGTGTTTAAATTATTTTATCGTGGCACAATTTATTGTTTGTGTACTAATACTACTGTCTTTTTTGAGGGCTTTGAAATTTACATATTAGTATTCACGCCCAATGTGTTTTCACGCCTAATTTAAAGGCAGGGTAGGCAATTTTTTTCCAGAAACATTTTTTGTTATGCAGATTGAAAGTCTCTTCACATCCGGATAGCAATCACTAAGTAAAGTGGTCTAAATATATTTATATATAAATATATCAACTGTAGAAGGTGCAGGAGCATAAAAAGGTTGCCCAATTTTTGCATATTGACCATTTTTTTATCAATGTATGGGTAGATATGTCTTCTGGAGGTAAAAACTAAACACAAGAACTCTGCTGTATCACTCAATATCTGATGTTCACAATCACATTAACACATCCAAACACACCATCAGTAACCTGTGTCCAATCTGCCAGACTAAAGACAATCAAAAGAACAAAGAAAAATCTATAATATGGGAGGACAAAAGACAATCAATGCACAAGCACAGCACAAGCCAACCTTCATTTCAATCTCGGTTCCATGTATCTGCTGTGCAACAGTCTTGATGATTCCTATGACGATGTCCTGGAGTCCCTCTCTCTCAGAGTAATAGTGTAGAATAAGATTGTTCCCTTTCTCTGCATCTGTACAGCGGAAAGACGGTGCACGCATGCCGGGGTAGATGGTGCCCAGATGGTCATGCAATGCGTCCAGATTCTGAGGAAACAAACTGATCTTAAATTGGTAATACAAAATGACTAAGTGGACATAAGAAGAAGGGAAAACAGGGTTTCTAGGCTGGGTATCTAGAAAGTGACTGATAATTTTTTCTACCTTTTTGAAAAAATAGTTAGCTACAATAAGAATCTCAGACTGATAGCATTAAACTTTAACACAAATTTAACACAAAAGTAATAAAAAATAATTTATAATAGAATCTGCAATCTGTGCTAATAACTAAATACATATTCAAATTAAAATTTCTAGTTTTGCCACAATAAAATGCTACTTGTGGGGATCAAATTGCTTGTTACTTAAAAAATATAATTTAAAATTAGCTGTACTGTATGTTGCTGTCACGCTACTGAAAATTTTAATTTAGTAGCGTCTCTATTTTACTTAAGTTGCTCACTAACCCTGCTGGCTTTAGTAAGGGCACATTCTTACTCTTGGTTGATTTTACCATAGACCGGACACTATAGAATTTTTAACAAATAAAGCCAAATAAATCTCGTTCTCCATAAGAAAAAGGCTAGTAGTCATGCAAAAGGCAGCATAAATATATCAAGTGTGCAAAAATCCTCAATTTGTGAGAAATTTTTTTGCCAAATACTAATACAGTACTACTACTGACATTCAAAGGAACATTTAGATTGTTCGATCTCCAAAAAGTTTTTTTTAATATTTTTTAAAACATTCTGAAAAGCAAACTTTGTAAACAGACAGTATATGCAATGCCTAAAATAAAGTCCTGTCTGCTTCACTTTCCCAGGATTGCTAGTGATGAATTTTGGGTAATATAAACAGTAGCCTCTTACTTGTAAAAATTCACGAACATTGGAGCCCAACACTCTGAGGATGGTGTCATAGCCTGATTCCTGACAAAACTCAAAGAACATTTTTCCGAACAGTTGTAGGATGTCTCCTGCATCTATTTCTGTTGGGGATAGTTGTTATAGTTTTAAAGGTTTTAGCAAAGGTTTACACCTACTCATACAAAACAAAGAAAATACAAACATTCTTACTTAGTACTTTGCTTGCAGCAGCCACAAGGTCATATGTTTTGGCATCTTCGTAGATAATTCTGACCAGAAATTGTCCCTCTACATCAACCTGAGCTTCTCTTCTAAAAGAATAGAATATTTACATTTTTTAAGATTTAGAGGATCAAAGGTTCAACTAAGAATAAGAAAAAGGTTTATTTAGAATGTCAAAGCACTTTATCTTAGACACACCCCAAGCTAATTCAATCCTTCTGAATGTCATCTGTATTAGAAATTAGAAAAAATAATAGAAAAAATGGAAATGAACAATTGGCACACACAATAAAACTATTAGGCATCAAGTCAAAATGAGAGCCGCTTAAACATACTGTAGTGCTAGGCTAAGCTGAAAAATAAATTAGTTTTAAGTGTTGACCAAGAATGATGACCAAAGAAAATTTCAGCCAAAATAATAAAACAACAATAGAACTCCAAAGGAAAAGCACAAACAAAACACTTCCTATAAATACAAATGCCATTAATAAAGTCTGGTACAGTGCACTAAGAATGTTGCTAACCTTGTGATAATACTTCATCTCTCTTAAATAATGCTGCAGTAACTTTTAGTTTGACTGCTATAACATTGCCAGAACATTAAGTGAGACTCAAACTCATGGCCTGAGCCTAAACAGGCTCTAAAACATGTTTACATTAGGCACAGCTGTGATTTGAAAAGACTGCTCTTAAAAGAGCAAGACCAAGGAAGTTAAATAAAGCTGAACTATTTTTGCAAAAGGAAAAAGTTGTACACATGTGACCTTAACCCTACACATTGTGCTATGGTGTCTCATGCTGTGAATTAATGAAAATAGCATATAATAACAAAGACTGGACTATCACAACAAACAGAGCTATAGATATCACAACAAGAAACTGCAGAAACTACATTTACAATTATATGATTTATCTATTAGAATCCAACAGATGTTCATAAACCCTTATACTAAACATTTGCATGTGCTGAATGTGCTTTTAGAAGCAGAGAATTTTAAACCCATCAAACACAGTTTTTCTTCCTCATTTCAACCATATTTATATACACACACACACACACACCTTTTAACAGTTATTACTTGCATTATTATACAGATCTGACAACAGCTCATTCATATCCAATGTACACACGTTCATAAATATTTGAAGAACAATTAAAGATCGTCCATAAAGAAATATCCACGTGGAACTCACTTAATGTCCTCCCATACATCTGGGCCATAATTTCTTAGCACCAGAAGTTCCAGTGCGTGATTGACAAAACCGTACTACAAAACAAGAAATGCCAAAATGTAATTATGACATTTATGTACAAAATTTCTCTATACACATATATGTTAATTGCAAAAATATATGTGATTACTTGCCTTCATATCATGAACATTGTTTACATATCAAATATGCCATCAATATACAAATATATTGTAATGTTTAATATGGAGTACTGTTTATGCGCAAATCAAATTCCGACCCTGACAAATCTAACCACAAATTAAATTAATACAGTAATCATATGTCTATAATATGAAATGACATTAGTTCAGCATTATCTCATTTCTATTGCTTATGATTGAACCGGGTGATGTCACCGTAAACTACAAAGCATATGTACAAAATATGTACGGAAATACTTACTAGGGAATAAATATAAGGCATGTAACATACACAGTCATATTTTTCCTACATACCATGCTTCAGACAAATTCGCCAGATTCCCTGTTTCCGATAGATTAAAATACTACACAGCAGCACAGCAACACCATACAGCTGTTACGAGCGGACCACCATTCCTGAAACGAGCTCTTTGTTATTGACAGGGGATGTAGCCAACGGGAGCGCGGAGAAAAACTACAGTTATTTCCCATTTAAGACCCCGTATTCAGGAATTATACTACGTTAAGGCTTGGTTCATAAATATTGATTACGCAACTGACGCTCGACCACAATGGCTGATGATCTGATTGGCTGCAAGGCAGATATTTGTAGGTGGGCCTAGTCAGAAACGAATCCTGCCATGGCTGAACGCGTGGTTATAAATATTAATTAGGTTATTTACCGCTCCAGAATGGTTACCAAGCAACGTCGGCGTTAGCAGACAGAGCTTTTGCCAGACAGTTCGACAATTACATGCTGCCAGCATATAATGTTTATCTGTTAGCTGTCAGCATATATCGTTAGTGTAGCTTGAGCTACTATAAAGCAAAGAGCGCAAGATTGTAATTAATTATGAGCTACAATTATTTTATAATAATTATTACCTGATCTCGTGTTTCTAAAGCGTAATTTTAATTGACTTCAGTTTGTAAAATCAGTTTGATAATCGGCATATGAAATTGCGGAATCTATTGTTTTATCTATCTCAAAACAACATCTAATATATATAATAAATGCAAATCAGTTCAAAGACTGAGCACGAATATACTTCTTTGTATTGCTGAATTAACATTGACACTATAATTTCTGTATTGTGATACGTTATAACAACAATTATTTTTAAGATAATATGCGTAGGTCTAATAGTGTTGCATAAAGAGAATCTATAGAGAACGATAAATGCAAAACTATCCAGTGGTATAGCTGAATGTTTCTGTGGGACATCTGGTGATTATGACAAGCTTATCCCACCTTTCTAGTATACAACATTACAGAAATGTACCTTAGGAATTAGTCTTTGGTGGTTTAACTGTTTATTATTATCAAATTACAGGCTCCTTTATCTCCAGTAAAACAGAAAAAAACACCTGTAATGTACTGCACTCCTGAAGCAATCCTTACTTTTAAGTTAGTTGGTTAGGAGTCCACAGAATTGAATGTACAACAATTTTTTACTTTTAAAGTTAATGTTTTTGTGGTTTCTTTCACTCTTTCATGGAAAGCTGAGGTTTCACTGAAAGCACGCACACATTTAAACGATCCAAAACTTCAACTAAAGCGTGTTTATTACAGATCTATTACAATACAAAATGTCACAATGAAAAATTATAAATGTTTACTTGAGGATGAAGGATTGGTCAGGCTCTGCTGAGGTGAAGCTTTTAGCCCTACTGGGTGCTATTCATCCACTGTATGTGTATTACAATGTCAATGACATGACCCATGTGCAAGTGCTCTATTTAGACTATTAAAATAAAACTTATTGTTTTAAAAGGCTATATTACTTTATTGACTTTATAATGTAAAGAAAATGTTAATCAATGTAGATACAAATGTGGATGATGTTCTTATCTTTTTTTGGTTTACAGTTAGGACATCAATAAATCGCTTTTACCAAAATAAGAGCTTTAGCCATTAAAAATCTCAAACGAATCAGACATAATGCCACTGTGACCTAAACCTGTGCTTCTAAACCAATCAAAAAAGATAGATTGTGTGGCAACATTCAACACTTGATTATAATCTACCTCCGGTTCAAATAAATGATACACAGAGGTACAAGCAGTATTAGCTCACTGTTTCCAGCATTCATTGTCTGAGAAATTATTTATGTTTCATACACTAGCTTGAGCTTCCTCTGTAGAACAGACATTGGAAGCAGGACAATTTCTTTGATCACGAGCCTGAAGGAAGTAACAAACGCCAGGGATGTCAACGGGAAAGTTGGGTGGAAGATCCTCCCTCGTCCGGGGAATAAGGGTGAACTCTGGACAATCTTTTAACAATCTGGAATGGAAGAGAGGTAGAAAATGGCCCTAAAGCCCATATGCAGGTATACTGTACAATAAAACAGAAAATATTAAATTTGCTGAATTTTTTTAAACATAAGGGAGCTCTTCTGTCTTATTCTTAAACATAGAAGTCAGATCTGTTTTGCAGAATTTAGTTTGTTCTTCGATTGTGTGAAGTAATGCATGTTGGTTTCTGCCACTTCATAGTACATGTATTAACTCACAGTTAATTCTTGTATGTTTATAAATCAAAGTATGGAAACATGCTCAGATACAAATATTAATTATAATAATAGTAATTATTAATTAGTCAAATCTGCCAGTAAATTTTGCAATTACAGAATAAACAAGCAGGACGATCATATGTTAATACCTGAATGTGGTGGGACTGACATTTATTTTTCTAGGCAGGCTACAGGACTCAAACTTATTGGCTAAAGTAACGTTGTTGCCAAAAAGGCAGTAGCGGGGCATTTTAACACCAACCACACCAGCCAGAACTGAGCCTGAGTGGATCCCGATACGCATCTGTGAATTAAATTAAGAGCAGTTTAAAAAATAGCTTCTGTTGACCACCCTTCTTAACTCTTTTTTAATAAATCCTTTGATGTTAATCCTCTTTTCAAAATTACTATTTCTGGGTCAATTTTAATCCTCTGTTCTACAGTTTATTAAAAGATTATTAAAATAGTAATGTTTTCTTTTTAGTAAATGTTTACTGATATGAGAAACTTTATTAAAAAATAACAAAAAACAATAAAAATGACATGATACATCAATATTTTGCTCTTTGATATTCATGCTCTGACTATGTACACAGAATGTAGAAAACTTGCGAAAACACTAACCCTGATGACCTCCCCCATGGGAGTCGTGACCTCATCAGACAGTTCCATCATCTTCAGGGCCATGAGAGCAATCTGGACAGCGTGGGTCGGACTCTCTTTGTGTAACCCTCCAGCTACACAGTACGCATCGCCGATGGTTTCCACCTTGAGTGCACAAATGAGGACATTAAAGGTTATGGGAACACAGTGCTAAATATTTCATAACACACCTCTGGGTATATTCAAGGTTAACAGTGCTGAACTGCCATACATTTTCCATGTGTTAGCTAAAACCAGGTAATGAAACAATTTGAAATTAATTTAAATTTTAAATATAAAGAACATGTTTATCATATATGTAATAATATTTAATTATTAATTTAATTATGTTTATATGGTTGTTCGTGTATTTTATATTTATAAACCAAAGCAGGATACCGCAGTTTGATGCATAAATAGCTTTGGCCACCCCTAAACAAACTCCTTAAAAAACCCCGTTACGAAACGAGCGCCAAAGATTCAATCTATTTTGAAACCAGCTATAACAAACTATGTTTACATTAAGAAAATTTTACATCTTGACAGCTTGAAAGACATTAATTCCCTGTTATTGCAGATCCAGTATGGAGATGTTTGAGGCACCCATCAAGAACCAGCTGGCAAATGTGGGGACAAGGCAAGAGGTGGATCTATTTTAGGATATAGCTGTCTGTAAGAATGTAAGCAAAGCCAGACACTAAACTAAACTTGGCCTCCACTGTCTTTTGCAAGAAATTCATCTCAGCTGTTTATGAGAAATTCTGCCTTGTATAGACACTACAGATTACATTAGCAGTTTATTGAGTCTGCCTATCTAAAATTATGATATTAATTATTACGTTTTGCTGAGATATTTTGGGTGAATAATCATCCTTGCTGAAACCCCAAGGGCCAAGATAAAGTTGAAAGAACAGATTTTGCAATCTGGGTGAAAACAAACCCATTTTTTGCACTTTCTTATTTTTTGCTAGTTTGGAGCTAAAACACCAAAAAAGGAAGAGATTCCACTATATCAAAAATAGTTTAATCAAAGCACTATTCATTATTTAGGAATCTAACATAAAAAACTAAGTCACATTTTCTTTACAGTTTATTTGTTTGGAACAATATCACCCACCTTATACACATCCAATTCCCCGCAGTGGTGATCAAATCTAGTGTAGAGCTCACTAAGCATGTTCACCACCTGCATGGGAGTGCATCGTGAGCAGATTGCGGTGAAGCCCACAATATCTGAGAACAGCACTGTAACGTGATCAAACTTCTTTGCCTGAACAGGAAGCCCCTGCCAGAGACGCTGAGCAACATTCCCTGGAAATATTGTGAAAAGCAGCTCTACTGTCCGCCTCTTTTCTTCTTCCAGAGCCTGGTGTGCCTGTTCCAGGGCAGCTTTGGCTTTGCCCAGACGTTTCTTTAGACCATCCTGGGCCTTGGTCTGCTCCCCAACCAGAACAACATCTCGTAGTGCGTTGTGAATGGGTATGTCAGAGAGGTAGAGGCCCCGGCCTGTCAACTCCTCTAGCTTATCCACACACGGAGAGCCGAGGAAGAGGAGAGCACTCATCTCTGACATGAAGACCATTTGCCCCTTTAGATCCATAAGCTATAAGAAGAAGGTTAAGAGAATGAGGGTATCAGTTTTGGACTACTTTATTTCTGACTGATAACAAATCAACTCAATATAATTCATATTTTATAAGAAAATATCTAAGTTACAACTGTAACCATGGTTCCCTTAGAAGAGAATGATACGCTATGTCACAATAGCAACACTATGGGAAAGCCTCTGTGTGATTATGTCCTGAAGTATGTTTCAAATCCAGCCAACTGCAAGACTGCAGGAGATCATAGATATACAGGAAGTATGACAAGGTGATGCATCTTGTTCCCTTCTCAAGGAACCATGGTTACAGTCTTAACCTCTGAAGAGTGACCCCTCCCTGAGACACAAGGTCCAAAGGACAAAGAATCTGAGAACCAGACTCAGGCCGGCCAGTATGGGGCTACCAGGAGCAGCCAGACCAAGTCCTGGTGAACTTTCTCCAGAACTCATGGAAGCAGACCAATCAGGAGAAAAATGCATGGTATGCAGCATGGTATCCAAACATGTTTGGCAGAATCTTCCACACTGCTAGATGGTCTACTAAGGGAACCAGCCTTGAAGAGACAAGAGGAATATGGATTTTTCCATGATCTCAAAATCAACATCTCAGTGTGAAGATCAGAAAACAGTAGACCCTGATGTGGAGGTTGTGATTTTATTGGCAGAAAGCGTTCATCCAATTCACTTTTGGGACTTCTCAGCCAATTGATTTTAGGCATGGCTATGACAAGTTACAATCTCCACCAGCCAACACCCTATGTGAAATGCACCAGGCAGGAGCAGAGCACACACATAGAAAGTGCTTTACAATGTGCACACTTAGGCCCCTCGAGTGCTAATCATGCGTGCCCCTCTACCAAATAAACAACACATAAATCGTGTGTATCTCCACCTGTAAAATAGTACAGGCAGAGAAGGACACAGTTTATATCTGTTTGTTCCAGGTGCACGTTTGAACGTCTTTTTGAAGTCACCCCACCTGTGATGTTCAGTCTTGTCGTTGGTTGGATTTGACACATGCTTCAGGATTTAAAAACGTAAAGGCGTTCCCGCAACATTGCTATTGTGACACAGTGCAGGTTCCCTTGAAAAGGAACTGACATTTTGGTAAGTATTTAGTATGAATCTTCAAATATTAAGTATGAATTTTCCATCTAAATTAAATAAAAGCAACATGTCAAGCATCCCTTTGCATACTGTTTTGCATACATTTGCAGACTCCATATTTCTGTCATTAAAAACTCACCCTAACCTAACCCTAGAAGTACCAGTTGCATTTTATTCTATTTCTATTTTGAAATATTTTTGCTATTTGCTATATATATAATATATATGTGTGTGTGTGTGTATACACATATATGTATGTATGTATTTATGTATATGAAGATATTTATATATAGAGAAAGAGAGAGAAAGAGATCCAAGGTGAACTGACATTTATCGAATGTACAGAAAATGAATGTGCCATTCTTATGCTCTTAGAGGAAGATTTCCCCTTCTCTTTTTCAAGCTGCTTCTCAAGCAGTGGATTAAGTAGTCATTGATAAAAAAATGTTGATACTTAATCATGGTGCAGAAAAGATTATATCAAATGAAAACTGTTTTTGTTTGACATAGAATTACCATGTGACAGGAGCATAGCTAATAAAGCATTACTATTATTAGTATTATAAGTAATAGATTGCACAAACTCCTAACATTATTTTTACCATCAAAGTATAAATGCAGGGCTGTTTTAATCTTAAATAATGAGGTATCAGTGCTATTCTATTCTGTGATGGTAAATAGGGAAGATCTCATTAGAGGCTTTGAAGGGCAAACCTTTTACTCGCCTTGACATTTGAAGCCATGTTCATTTCATCATCTGCGTGGTGCAGGGCTTCATTGCATTGCCCTTATTATACTGATCTACTGTGACCCAAGAAACTGAGATCTGCCAGTAGAAAACATCCCCCAAACTATCTCATAAGAAAAACCTCAAAACTCTCTGATCAGCATGAAGATATACCCATGAGTAAAATCCCACTAATTACTTTCCACTGATTAGATGACTCATGTTGAGTGATTTAATTGTCTAACCAACATGAAGCCTCAGACAGTCTTTGATTCCACTTTCTCTTTGATGCCAGTGTGATAAAATGACCTGCATAAAGTTCACATTTCAAACACAATCTAAACGCAGCAGCGCAGCATATTAATGCATTCAAAGCTGCAAACTTATATGTTTTTTCACTCTTTTCAGCATGTCTTAGCTAAGCAATAAGCTTGATGTTTTGAAAATTCCCAGGTAAGCGGTTTCAGACGTAAAGGTTGACCCATTGTTAGCGTCAGCTTTTATATACAAGGGCAGAGAAAGAAGTCAAAGGGCAGAGAAAGAAGTCAGAGAACAGAAAATACCTTTCCAGGACCATCTGCTGAACTCGCACCATGCTGATTCACCCGTAGCACAAACTGGGTGTTGAGCATGGTCAAAATATCTTGAAAGCTGGCTCGTATCTCAGGTGAAACAATGGTAAAGTGCTCGTTAAAGACAGGTCTCTTCTGGCTATCTCTGTAACGCCCGAGTCGCCTCCTCAACCCATCTCCAATCTGCATCAGGCCCATTTCCTGATCCAGGAGTATGTGAAAAGGAAAGGTAGAGTAGAGAAGCGAGAGGGGGATGTCTCCAGATGAGTGTGTCCTCATGGGGCTAGGTGTGAGGCTCCTGCCATCTCTCACCACCACAGAGTACAGCAGATGGGGCTGATGGTTGGCCTGTAGAGCACCACTGTCTTTACCTCCAACATCCATATTAACCTCCACTCGCGTGCAATAGAGGAAGCACGCTGCCGCCTGGATAATGCCTGGGAAGAAGAGCTCGGTGGTGGGAAGAGGATTGAAGTAATAGACAGTCAGGAGCCCTGGATCTTTGTCCAGGCAGAGGATGGAGGCTTGGTGGATGTAGCGCTGTACCTCAGGAGTGGGCGGCGTGCTCTGCTTTAAGAGAACATTGAAGCTGTTGAGAAAATCGTGGAGAGCTCCCCCCACTACTCTGAGAATATGACCGTCCTCTTCATAACAGTCACGAAACACCTCTGTACCCACAGAAATCTTAAGGTTGTCAATGTGGATACCTGGAAATGATTGTAAACAAGTAAAATTCAATAACAAATAAGTGGGTCAAAAGCTATATGGAAAATTTATTTGTGGTATGTCCTGGTGTCACCTGTTTTAAGAGAGTAGTTTCTCATTACATCTGATAGTTGTTCAGCTTTCTCCAGTGTCTGAGCTACATCAGTACTAAATGCTACAGGGCTTTAAACACAAATTAAGCCATAACCAATAAATATTTTAACAAAGTGCATTGAACAGTTTGATTAGAGCACTCAAAAGTGGACAGAATGTCATGGTGAAAAGGTGTACTACA